>VZUI01033317.1:0-39414 GCA_013401135.1 Cettia cetti
AAAAGAAAAGAAAAGAAAAGAAAAGAAAAGAAAAGAAAAGAAAAGAAAAGAAAAGAAAAGAAAAGAAAAGAAAAGAAGCTGGCTTTAATATTCTAATTGCCATTGCATTTTAGGCTTTGGCTAGAGCAAGGATCTAACAGAGATTCCTGCTATTAATTGCTTTTTCGTTTACAGTTATAAGGCTCCTAAAACAATTTTTATGAGTAAAACAACTCCAGATTTTCTGACTTTCTTAGCCTTGTAAAAAAAAATCCAAAATACTGGAGTAGAAAAGCACTCAAAAAACCCATAGATATTCTGCTAAAGCCAACCCCTACATTGTTTCAGGTCAGCTATGCTGCCATTTCACACCCAGCAGCACAACCAAGGCCGGGCAGAGCACCTCTGGTGTTACTGTGCATGTGACACCCCAACCTGGACAGACACAGCATAGCCACCTCTGGCATGCCCACAGAATTATTTCCACCTCTTTCCCCAAGGTCTCAGCCTGCCCTCTGGTCTCAGCAGGTTTGGGGATGGCACAGTCACGCCCAGGAGGCTGTACCAGCAGGTTTGCAGGTGTGTGCTCGTACCTGTGTGTGCAGATCACTCATTAGTTTTATCAGGGCTTTGCTGCTGCAGCAGCAGTGATTCTACTATCACTTGCTTTAAGGGAGCAGCTGGGCTTGCTTCTTTGGTGTTTGTATTTCCAAGCAAGTCAGCCAAGACCAGCCTGTGAATGCAGAATGAAAGGCCCCTCTTAGAGAGCCTTTCCCTGGGCATCCAACAAAGGGGAAAACCAAGAGCTAAGCCTGGACGAGACCCAAGAGCTCTTCATATGAATAACTGCAAATGGGAAAAAGATGCCCCGAGAGACAGAGTTGGAGGCAAGTTGTGACAATGGTTAATAACTCCCAAGTCTGGCAGGGCTGAGGATTATTTAACAGCCCAGCACGCCAGTGGCATTGGATGGACACCATCACCCTCTGAAATCCTGAAGGATTTTATTCAGTCTGCTTCTAAATGACACCTGCAGATGAAGACAGAGCTTTTTGCTTTTCCAGCATTGAAGAAATTGCACTCTTCAGCAACACCTGGCCAAGGTTTCTGCTTCCGTCTCGTTCTCCTCGTACCTTCTTAGTCAAACTGAATCCAGCCATCATTTTAACTTTCAATCCACAATGGAAAGGTCAGATCCTGTGGACAGAGGCCAAAGCCTTTGTTTGCAGCCCCAAATAGGATTGCATTAGTTAAGCCTTAGCTGCCGTTCTCAATTTTCTTCATTCACAGTACACACTGGCAGCCAATTTGGTTGAAAGAAATTTGGCAACTGCTCTTGGACCTTCATCCTCCACTGTTGCTTTCTCCCCTAGTTAAACCAACTATTTTCCTTTGCTATTAATGACAGATACTAAAGCATCTCAGTAGTGCCTAAGCAGAGCAAACAAATGTGTGCCTGTTCAGGAATGACTTGGCCCAAACCACGAGGATCTGACAGCAATTAATGCCCATGTACAGAGACTTTTTTCTTTCTATTGAAGCATTTTCATATATATCACAGAGCACATCCAGCATGCAAAAAGTGACAGTGTGCACAGGATGATGTATCTATTAAACTGAACAAAACAGGAATTCAAACCCCTGAGGGCTGCAGAGGGGTGACAACGGGATGTATAACGACTGGGATGGTGAAAGCCTAACTGCAGGCATGGTGGATTTTCTCCACTGAGCAACTTGGTTTGGGTATCTGTAGATTTTTATGCTATGGTTTCAAATATGTAGAACTATCAGTACTTTTTAGGAAGGACTGAGAGTATGAAGACCTTGAAACTTCAAAAGTAGCCTTCAAGTACTGCTTTTCATATAATGGACCTTTCCTAATATGGATCAGGATAGGTCTCAACCCTGACATCACCAAATGCAAAGATTTGCCAGAGGAAGGAGGCAATGGATGTGTCATCTCCTGGCCTGTACCACCAGCAGGCACTTACCTGTGGTGTTTGTTTCTCATCCGTAAACAGAACCTGCACACATGGGCACACACATTTAACTCACAGGTGGGCATGCCATGGAAATCTGCAGTGTGAAAGGTGCTTGCACACAAACTCCTTGGCATGCTGGAGTCCTCCAATGGTTCTTTCCCAAAATGAGTAGCCATGAAAGGCAAGGATCACTGAATGCAACCAGGAATTTAATTTACTATATTCCATTCAAAAGCTGCCCCCAGCCAGGTTAATCAAACTCTGCCAACATAATTTCATACATTCCCCATGTTTTATTTAGTCCTCTGATATGTTAGGAGGAAAAGATACTGGGTTATCCATGGGTCCTGGCTGCCAATAAATATCAGGACTGGAAGTTGTGTTGTTGGCTCAGGGCACTAATGAGAGGTTTGTAACAGAACCATGCAACACTGGCACCATTTATTGACTTTGCAAAACAACTGGCTTTCTAACTCACTATCATTAACTGATGCCATGAAAGTCAGGCTTAAAAGAAAGTCCAATTCCATTAGCATAGCGGGGTTTCCCACTGGCAGCTCACTCAGGGACTGCCAGTCAGATTACTTCCAGGCTTAACCCCTGGAGCTCAGAAATCCCTTTGTACTCTGAACTGAAGGGGAAGCTGCAATGTGCTGTCCTTTTCCAAAGCTCACCAGCACCAGCTCCCCCATCTGAGGATGCACCAGCATCAGCTGGACTGGATTTTTTTTTTTTTTTTTTTTTTTTTTTTTTTTTTATAGAATGAGGGTGATAAAACACTGGCACAGGTTGCCCGGAGAGGTGGTGGATGCCCCATCCCTGGAAACATCCAAGGTCAGATCGGGCAGGGCTCTGAGCAACTCTCATAGCCCCACTCCTTGCAGAGGAGCTGGACTAGAGAATCTTTAAGGGTGATTTCCAACCCAAAGCACTCTGAGATTCTGTGATTACGTTCCTTACTGAGAAATGGCTGGACTCTTCAACACACTGCAACTTCTTCTGCAGCTAAGAGCAGTAATGAAGAGACAGGTGAGAATCCTGATCCCCATTCAGATGTCTCCAAAACACAACTATTTGGCTAAGTCATTTAGGTCTAACACTTGTACAGCCTAAGAAGACACCATTGGTAGAATGATAATTGTATCTCATGTTTTACAACAGCAGAGTCTCTCTGGTTATCCTGCACAGTTTTATTCTGTCACTGGCAGGAATTTTAACATGCCAAAAATGCCTTGTATCCTACTAGTGGTTTTGGATTATTTTTTCAGTAAGGATTGGATATACTGCAAAATCCCCCTTCACTGAAATAGGAGTATTTAAATTGAATAGATAATTTTCAGCAAAAGTGTAATGGATAAAAATGTAGGATAATTGCTCCTGCTTTTTCACTTCGATACTGTCAAAACATGTCTGTTCAATAAGCACAGAGCAGCTGTGTTTCAACTCTGTCATTATATTTAGACACGTATATTAATTGAATTATATTTCTATTTATTTTACTCAATGCCATTCTGTTTATACACACGAAATGATTCATTAGTTTTAAATTATTTTTTCAATACTAGCCTTTCCATACAGTTTTAAAATACTGCATTTCCTTTCCAACTCTGAAGTCTTGTTTAATATCTAAAGACAAGCTGCAGAGCAGGATCAACATCCCTCCATCAGTCCTGGCTCCTACACTCCTCCCAGCCCTGTTCTGCATTTAACAAGCACTGAAGATATAGGCTACTAGAAGGAAGAAATATCTAAGGAACAACAACAAAGAATGCAAAGACCTTTTTAAGGGACTAAAGAGAGTGATGCTCTCCAGGCAGGGTGCTACATCAGATGGCTCAGTGTCTGAAGGCACATCCCCAAACCAGCAGTGCAACTGCACCCTCACACAGAAGGACTGGAAATTTCTTCCTCTGGTGCTTCCCAGCACCAGGCCAGGATCCAAAGCCTCTGCCCTAGGGCATCTGCTCCTTTTAAACGAGTGCACTGTGCCCCCTCCCTCCTTACCCACAAGGCTGGACATGAGATTTATGGTGGAGGAGGAGCAGAGTTAATGCGTCAATGACTTCACAAGGTCGTTAGAGATTAAAATTGACAGAGACTAAATTCTGCTGAAACCAACAGAGGTGTAGGAAGGGGCTTGGGCCAACACTGGGACCTCTGGACAAAATGAACGTGTAATTCAGACTCAGAAAAGTCTGTGAAAAACAGCACGGGAAGCAGTGGGTCACTCCCTCCCAGATGTCCCCTGAAAGAAAGGGGAACCTTCCCCCCCAGTACCCAACAACCAAAGCTTGAAGGACAAGTATCTTAGCTTTCATTCAAAATCCAATGCATACAGAAAAAGGATTATTATTTTTCTTGAAGAGGGGGAAGGTCAGAGTCAAGTATGCTTTCTTCCTTTTTTTTTTTTTTTTTTTTTTTTAATTTCAATGGCTTTACAAGTTCCTGAAGTCACTTGGGCTACAGAAATGTATTTCTATCATTTTCATTTTGACCAGCAAAGCAAGTGGTGTGTACAAAGGAAAAAAAGAAAGACATGCACACAATATAAACCACAACACTGACATGAAATAAAATACTTCAGAGATATTATGATGTGTTGAGGCACCCTCTTGGCTACTCTTAAAAGATGTCAAGTGTAATTCAGATTTGATTTCTTCCACTGTGGGAAACCCTGGCAGCAGAAAACTTTCATCAATAAAAAAATTTCAGCCACATGGCTTAAAACTCCCTGTTTATAAACACTGAGAGAATGTGTGAACTGGATCATGAATCTGGTGCTCTCAAATTCCAAGTGCTGCAGCCAGCCAGCCAGACACAGGGCATATATCCTGGATCAAGACAACAATGTCAAATTAACCTAATTGTTTTCTTGGAACAAAGGTTCTGAAGAGTTTTTGCTACAAAATGTTGATGTTTCCTTTCCCTGTGACAGCTCATTGGCCCAATGCCGCCTGGGAGAGAGAGAAGGCTCTTCCAGATAAAACTTTGCCTGCTTCTAAATGGTTGGTTATACTTATATTTACAATAATACTGAAAAATTCTAACAGCACACACAGAAAATTTTGCCTTCTAAAGCAGATGTGAGGCAGGAGAGATGCTGAAATTTATTTTTCTCCTCAGCATTCTTTTTGTTCTGCTAAACAGACAATGTGGCAGGGAAGCACAGCAACTGGAACATGGGAAGGCCAACCTGAACAATAGAGATTATGCCCACACAAGAAAGTAATTTGATAGAAGAGGAGGAGCAGATCAGTAGGACAAAACCATCTACTACCAGAACTGGCTACAGTTTTAGAGGGAGGGTCCTGGGCAGTCCATGAGCCCATCAGCCAGTCTCCAGTGCCTGCAGGACTGGTTCTTGGGGCTCTCAGAGACTGCATTTGGTGCACACCTGAAGGGGAGCACTAGACTTTACTTGCTGGAAAGGAAATTTAGGATGCTTGCTCCAAGAATGTCTGTGATCCAAAGTGGTGTATGCACGTGAGAGCACTGGAAGGATCTGCCCTCAAACTGCTCTGAACCAAAACACTCCCCTACACACCACTGGAGTAAGAACTACTGGGACATAGGCATTGTGGTTGCCAAAGCCATGGCACAGAAGGGAAACCAAGCCTGCTATCAGACAGATTTACACATTAAATCATTAGAGACCTAAACACATTTAAAAAGCAGAAAGATAGAGTCAAAATGACCCTCTGAGTTAAAAGGGTATCTTTGCTTTTTTGCTTCATTGAAAACATATTTCGGTTGCTTATTCTTTCCCTCATATTTGATTTCTGGTTTTCTGGTCCTGTAGAGAAAAAAAAATTCCCTCTGGATACAAATACACCTGTGGGAGAGAGCTCACACAGGAGCTTGGGTCTTCAATTTCCTTTGCTGTTCTGCTCCCCATGAAGCCCAACCAAAGGATGTGAACGATGTGCTTCATCCACTAGTGTGCTGTCAACAAAGATTTGCTTCCACGAGGGGGGTTGTCAATTTATGAAGACCTTAAATTATTGCTAGAACTATAAATGACAACTGAATATGAAGGTTTTACTTTGTGTTTACCCAAAGTTATGAAGGTACTGTCTGGTGCTGAGATGTGCCCTGGTACCTCCCAGGGAGCTGATATCAATTCCAGTCCTGAGAATGAGTTTCAGCCTGCAGCACTGGGTGGGGTGCCCACGTCAGGGAAAATGATCTGCAAATAATAGTTCTCCATCAACGAAAAAAAGGAAGCAGTGGTTAAAAGAAGCCAGCAGTTAAAAGTAATACCCATAAAAAGAATCACAAAGTGGGATGCAGAGACCAGCCGACATCCAGCTCTTTATGCCCTGCTTCCCTGCACTCACAGCTACATAAATAAGAAAGGAAGATGGGAAATGCAGTTCTACGTAGAACGAGGCGAGTTTCCCCGAGCCAGCAGCAGTCAAGTTCACTAATGATATCTGCTCACATAAAATGTCACCAACAAAACCCCCTTCCTTAAGGGGATGTTTCGTAAAACTTCCTCAGCGACAGGCTCGTGGTGTTTGGAAAAGGTCATAAAGCCCTGCATTCTCATTTTGCACCGCTGTGATTTAGAGCAGTCCTGATTACTGCCACAGCCAGCAAGAGGCTCGCGCCTACCGATACCGGCGCTCCAATTTGGCACGCCCAAAGTCTCCTAAAATCATGAAGTGCTGCCATAACTTTATATGGCTTCATTCCAAACCCCCAGCTATTTCTAAAATAAAGCGTTTAAAGAAATTTCAGGGCTCCAATTACAGTCTCTAAAAGGAAATGTACTGCTGGAGACCTCGCGGCGCTCGTGCCCAAATCCTCCTGCAAATGTGCACTCAAACGCTTCCAAATTGGTTCCCGCAGAGTAAAGTTACTAGAAATCAGTGCACCATTTTTCACTTCATTTTCCGACGACTTTATAAGGCTGGGAAGCGAGAAGCATACTGAATGGATTTACATTGATGCCCAGGGATGCTGTGATGCCACAGCTAACAGCCGGGATGCAGGGTTTTATGTGGCTGTCCTGCTGCTGGCAAACCTTTCCGGTGCTCAGCCCCTTCTCCCTTGTGCCTGTTTTATTCCAGTTTAGAAAAATGAGTTTAAAAACAAAGAGGCCAAAAGCTAGGGCCTGAAGGAAGCTTCACAAGCTGAGAGTGACCTCTGGGTCTGTCTGAACAGTCAATTTTCCTGAGCAAAACCCTCTACAGAAGGTCAGGCTCCTGGCAGGCCCTCTGCAAAGGGAATACTCCTCTTCAGCCTCAACCTCCCTTCAAGTTTCCCATATCTATTCTAATCCCCAAGCAGAAATATCTACATCCATGAAGCTAAAAAAGCACGAAAAATGCCAAAATCCTTTGTTGATACAGATTATATAAATACCTGCAAGGAGCTTACAGCAGGTATTAATTTACCATAAAATATAGGTATTTGAATGAAAAGAAACATTTCCAGCAAGCCTTTCATCCTGGAAAAGCACTCTCATAAAACAGAGGGGAAGAAAAACATAATAGTTCAGGTTTAGTTGAAAATATTTGGCTCCTAAAAAAAGAGCAGAGCATAACAAGCTCTAAACCAAAAATCTGATGTGGAAACCCCAAAAGTTAGAAAATGTGTGTTGGGAAAGGGTTTCAATGACAGAGCAGGTAATATTTCGTGTCGAATATTTGTCTTTGTGTTTTACTGCCTCTCAGATGTGGTCAGCAGTCTTAACACTAGCTGTTAGGCTGAGGAATACAAACCCATGTAACAGCCAAATGCACTATGCAATGGGCTTAAAAATATCCCACTAACCCATCACCACACTGTTTTCCAGTACTGGGCAAGCACAAACCAGTGTCCAAAGGCAAAGGGCCCAACAACCCACCCTGGCACTGGCTCCTGAACAAAAATTGCCCGGTTTGGATGCTTGTTGGTGTTAATACCTTTGGCAAAAAGAAAAAGCTCTGTCCCTTAGAGCCTGGCTGATATGGAAGAACGTGATCCCCAAACAGTGAGCCTTGAGCCTCCCTTCCCAGCCAGCTCCAGTCAGGATGCACAGTTGCAGTGCAAATAAATGCAGCTCCTAAATTACAGCAGGAGAAGAGTGCTTTTTAGCAGCATTTCTCAGTTTCTTTAATGTCCAAGATAAAAATCAGCATATTGGCATTCTGAGTTTTGCTGATTCCGACCAGAAATTGCAAGCTGGATTTGTTTTGGGTTCCTTTGGTCCACGCAGTGCTTGGAATAGTCCTGATTAGATTTTACTGCAGATTATTTTTCCTGCAGGGAGAGCAATGCTGTAGGGGGGGAAAAAAAATACAGCACTGTGTGTGCTAACTGGAAAATTAAAGCCCTTGTAAGTCTCACATGATGATGAGGAAGGGACTTACTCGGAGGCACAAAGAGCTGTGCATTGCGTTGGGAGCTCTGTTTGTAGCTTAAACAGCCAAAGTAGCTCCAAGGGTACCTCGTCTCCTTGCTCTTCTGGCTCAGAAAAGGCAGATGTGTGAGCTGTGAGTGGCCCTGCTGGCTGGCACTGCTCCCAGTCCACGAGCTGCCCCCTGCTCAGCCACTGCCGGGCATCCGGCCTCAGCCCGAGGAGAGCATGGCAAGCAGCGCAAAGGCACAAAGACACAAGGGCAAGTCATGGATTATTAAACCTGGTTTAATCTCTTCTTCACTGTCTGACCGGACTGAACACACAATGTCCTCACCCCTAATGTCTGCAGAAGGATTGCAGGGGTACAAGCTAATTATTTCAATGCACTTTTTTGAAGGTGTTCCTTCACAAATGTGCACAGAAATGCACGAACTGGCCTGTAACAAGCTCCAAGGGTTCCTCTCTTGCAAGTGCCTGATTATTGAAACTGAGGTGACTTCTGCATAACATTTGGCTACTACAGTTGACAGTGAGGAAAATGCCCATGAAGGTGAATCCTTGCTACCAGGCTGCTCCAGAGGAGTGAGTGGAGAGAAGGCAATGGAATACACAGGTTTTATTACACATGGGCTGTGCTTTCCCACTGAGATACTGATGCCTTCCTCTTCTTCACTGCACATTTTCCACTATATAGACTGTGTGTCTCGAGAACAGAGACATTCAGGGTACCAGGTTGTTTAAAACTTCTTATCTTTAAGTTATTTATAATCGGCCACTTTTCACAAAGAACTGCAGCTAAGGGTTTCTTCCAGAAAGGTGAGATAAGTTTAGCAGTAACTATGGGAAAGCTTTTAGCAGCAGAGCTGAGACAGGGATAAAGGAAAGTGAAAGCTGTCAGAGTAAATCCTAGGTGAGATGCCTCACTGCATCTTCATGCTGTAAGTTAGCACCAGCTCTCCATGGCAGCCTGCAGCTGCTCATGCTGTCATTTTGGACTTTGTCATCACCCAACTTCATTTTTGTTAAATGGTGCAATTTGCCTTTTCTTCTTTGGCACAATTATTTAATTAATCTTTCTTCAGCATCCTGCTACCGCAGAGTGCAGCATCCAGATATTCCTAGAACCAAATGTTTAACTGTCTTTTTTCTCATATATAAACTGTATACTATTGGGTGGAAAAATATTTCTTAGAAAAATTAATCAACTTTCAGCTCCTTCTGATAAGAAAGGCTTATGTGTATTCAGCAACTCCTTCTAAAGAATGCATTTACTTCCCACACCTTGTTTTAGACCTCAGAATTTATAGTGCAAGGCAGCATCACCATTTACAGGCTGGATATTTACCTAATTAGCTGTAGTTAATAGAACTTTTTATGTAAAGCCCTTTCCCAATTCTGGGAAATAGTAACTTCAAATTCCCCTGTTTAAGAGGAGATGAAGCAAGAATCTACAACTCTTTACCCAGCATCACACCAACTTGCTAAAGCAACTCCCTGCCCTACGCTCCACACATCAACCAACACCCCAAACCACTCCATGTAGAGGAGTTTTATGCCCAAACTTTTTCAGTCTCACACATTTCAGATCAGACACGACAGCTCCTCAATGCGTACCGTTCAAAACAAAAATGTGCTAATGTCAAAAAAATTGTTTTATGCACTCCTGTTCCTTGAGCAAAATCTGCTACGAGTTCCACAAATGATCAGATATTCTACTACAGAAAACTTGCTGATGGATGCTGCACATCTTGGAGTGTTTAACAAAATAAAGCCTGCTCCTGGCCTTTGCAATGCCAAGCAACATTTCTGTACGTGCCTTCAAAAACATACCCGTGTTGTTATACCACAGGACAAATGCTTTTTGATATTTCAACTGTGGTCTATTGGATTTCTTAATAACCAAGTGTCTTTATTCTATTCACAATAGCATTCAGCCAGAGTAATTGTCTTCCATTCCCAAAAATGGCTGTGAATCCAAATGTGGAAGAAAAGGGAAAAGCTCTGCACAGCATTTACAATAATTGTAATAGCTGTCCTGTAATATCTATTTGTTCTCTGCTATTCCTTTTCTAGATCATTTTCATTTCAAAACATAATGCACCCATCACACTTGGAATATACATATGCAATTTCTATGTTTTGCATAAAAACAATGCAGTAAGTATCAACTGTAATAAAGGCAACCTGGGATCTTCAGGAAACTAATTGAACTTGGAAGTCACAGCCACAACCTGTTCTCTTGTACCTTTACCTACCATGCCTCCTGCCCTGCAGCAGGTCTGCCCACAGGTTCCACTTTGAGCTGCACTCTCTGCTTGTGGCTTGGGGCCCCACCGTGTTACTGTTTGCTTCTTGGTTTCATTTGCAATGGATTGCTGTTAAATAATGGTGAATTTTCCTGCGCTGCTGCCAGCTCCACTGACTGAGACAGGAGTAGTTTCCTGCCTGGCAGCTCGTGCACAAGCAAGCACGTGGTGTCCCATGCACTAAGTGCTGCAAAACTCCACATGGTTGTTTGCTTAGAGCAAACCTGGGACGTGTCTTGCTCCCCAGCTCAATTCCTCTTTCACTGCTGTCAACACTGGGATCCTTTCTTGCCCCTGTTACCAACTCACGCCTCCAGTTTGGTGTCCCACCTTTTCTGTGTAATGGAGTGCAATTGTAATACCAAAATACTGCAAAGCTCTCTGTTCTCACACCATTACCCAACTCCCTAAAAACAAACACACACACTTCTTTGTGGTATTCCCCTCTATGCTTAAAATGACAAAACCACAGAGTATGATAGACCTGGAAGGGCCAGCAGTGTCTACAAGCCTAATGCAAAGTATCTGAAGGAGCTATGTAAAACAGGATCTGCCACGTGTCCCTACTCCTTCCGACAGAATGTGCTCCCTAGTATGTAACTCAACAGTCTCTTGCTACTGCTCCAGGCTACATCTCTTTAGGATGAAGAAATGTAGCTGGATGTGGGTATCTCCCTCTCTCTGCAGCAACCTGCCACCTCAAAGCTCTCACCAGGTCTGCCTTCTACCTTCTCTGTAAGCTAAACAACCAGCAATCACCAAATACTTTGTGCCCTAAGCTCCCAATCATTCTTGCTGCTCCACCCACAGTCTTCCCAGTTCTCCTTTCCCATCTGGACACTCAACATGTTGACCTCATCAGAAAAAAGAAAGCCAAACAAATAAATATAATGAAGTTCCAGGAGCTGGCAATGTGCAGTCCAAGTGTTGCTCTTCAGCATTCCAAGTGTTGACCCTCAGCAGCAGTCCTGGTGCACCTCTGCGGGCAGATTGTGCCCTCTGTCCCATCAGTCCCACCTGTCACTGCCATGCTGACACGGGTCTGACTGAGCCATGAGCTCACCACCCTCACTAACTTCACATGCCACAGCGTTCGGGAGGGGAAAGGGCTGGACGGATGGACTAATGTTGTCAAGTGCCAGCTGACGTTGACCTCTTTGAAGCACCTACCCTGACAACCTCTCTTCTGACAGCCTCTGCCCAAAGAAGAGCATCAAGTGCGTTTTTCACAAGCCTCCCACTGCCAGCTCCATGTCTAGAACTCCAGCAGGGCACAAACCACCTGCCACTCAAAGCTTTAAGAAACCCAAACAAAGCAACTCTTTGATGGCAAGCTCTTGTTGACTAGGGAGCACAGCAGGAGGATCTCAGATGCTCCTGGTACGGCTACAAAACAAGTCATTCATCAACAATTCAAATTGTTCAGATACTCAACTGTAGGAATCACTGCCACTCCAGGGAAGTCAGAAGGCCAGAACCCTGTTCATATTAAAAATAGATAGATCCCCAGAGTCCCCTGCTGACATTCATCTGCTGGCAATCTAGAACAGTATTTTCTGACTAATCCTTCAAAGTCATTCTTTTTATCACCCTCGAACTCCTCACATCCATTGCTCTCGCTGGGATTTTGTAACTCACCCTAAGACTTATATACACGATCTGCAAGAGCCTTTTCTCCCCTTGTCTGGTTCCTCAACAATTCAAGGCAGTACCCAAGACAAACACAAGGCTTTTCCTTTAACCGGTCTGGATAAGTACTGTCCTGCTGTAAGGTTTTTTTGGTTGGGTTTTTTTTTTTTTTTTAAGGTATTGGTCTAGCAGGAGGAATTGATATGGAAATGAGTGTCATTACCAGCGTAAACAATCTGTTACTTTCCATACAAGTCAGAGTGCTAAATCACCACTGGTCCACTACATTACCATCTGAATAGCAGGAGGTAGCTAATGGGCCATATGTTAAAAAGCAGGTTACCCACATCTTCATTTGCAAATGAAAAGCAAGAATGACAGCTGAATGGTGAAGATATGATCATTGATCATATTGCCATTCCCACGGCCCCCATGCAGAACACCCAGCTATGAAACAACCAGACAGTTCCTCAGCTCCAAATATCGTCCACTTCACAACAAGGCTCCAAAAATCGACACCAAGTGTGTCACCCTGCCAGATCAGCGTAGGAGGTTTCCCAACTAAATTTCACCTATCACAAGAAAATAATTGAGCTGCACCACAAAAGGTCCACACTTGCCTTCCCAAGTTGTGACGCACACCAAAGGACCCAAGTTTCCCAACAGAGCTGCAGGGACGAAGCAAAACAGAAACTGTGCATCAGCAGGGGTTCATCGTCCAAACCAACAACTACAGGGCAGAAATACCCAACCCTGCCCCATCTCCAGTTTGCAGCTCCAATGCCATGAGCTAAGTGATGCCTTCAGAAGACTAGCTAAACAGCAGCTATCATACTGACTTTGTACCAGGAAGAACACCAGGGAGTCCTTCTTTAGGAAGGAATTAACCACCAAGTTCCACTTTAACAGGTAAGGCAGGCAGAGAAGAGTTTTCAGCTCTGTGATGGGAAGCACTTCATGGAGTTATCCTTCCCCACACAGAGCTGCTCCCTCTCAACTGTGCCCCCCCAAAAAAAAGGTGGGGAGGGGAAGGCATCTTTTTACTCGGTGGGATCATTTCATGCCTTGCCTGCAAAAGGAATGGCAGAGCAGGCCACAGGGATGACGGACACACAGCCACAAACCCCCCGACTGCTGCCCAGCCAGAGTGGCAACAGCACCGTGCTCTGCCTCAGCACTGCTGCTGCTGTTTAACATAGCCCTGCAATGATATTGCTTTGCTCTTCAGCAACAGGACTTCCTACCTCTGTGTCCTGGTTTTCCCCCTGTCCTCCTGCATGTACTCTTGACCCAGTGGTAAAAAAACAAAAAAGGAAAATTACATTGAGAGGTCAAGCTGCTCAAATGCATATGCATCAGAGCTCCCAGAAAGCAAACTAATTACACTGAAAATGATGAGCTCTACAGAGCCAGTGTGACACCAAAAATGACCATTTAAGATGTGATAATAAGCTCTAACACATAGTTTCTGACTGAAGACTAGGAAGCTTGAAAAATCTGACTAGTTTTTGCAAAAATGATCCTGCCAAGTGATGGCATTTATAATGCACCTTATTTGCCAAGCTCTGGCAGCCCTGGCTTGGCTCTCCCACCCCTCCATCATCCCCATGAGAATGGCATCTCTCCCCTCCCCAGAACTGCATGCTCTGCAGGATGCTTCAGAGACCCACCAGTCCCAGAGGGACACTTAATTGATAACCCTGGGAGAAAACTAAAACTACATACATACTTCATTGTGTTTTTCTCTTACAGGAAGTTTTTCCTCAATCTTTACCAACTTCAAAATTTATCTAACACATCCTCTTCCCGTAAGCAAGAATGAGGCAGTTAAATCACAGCACCCTGGCATTTGTAGCAACTAATGGATATAAACAGCATTTTCAAATCCGTCAAAATAATTTACAGTATCTCCCAAAGTTGCCTTTCAGTACAAACAGTTGCAGAGTTAAAAGGTTTTACAATTGCAAATCATTTTTGGGAACAGCTTACAGAATGAGGGTATTCATCAATGGGTTTATTAATATGAGTAGAAAGAATTATGGATGCAATATCTGCTAAGGGGACATCACATTATTATACATGCTTTAACTAATTTGCAATCTGGAAAAAAAAAAAAGAAAAGTATATTGTATCCCAGGGAGGCTCTTATCATTTGCCTACTGCTCTCTTTAGGCACTTACAACACCTGATTAATTAATAATTGTTGCTTGGGTTATGCTGCTTCACAACTTCGGTACCCTGGCTGTGAATAATAATCTGGCACTAAAAATTTAATAGGTGCATTGCAATGCTAGCCAAGATGCACCCTGTTGAGTGTTAAATAACTTATTTTTTGTAAATATAGCCCGTTTTCTTTTTTCAACCTGAAAGCAGCATTACACTTGGATAATTCCACCTGTCAATCAGAGCAGTAATTAACACTTGCATTGCCTCATGGTGAGATTACCTGAGAGAATCCCATTTGGAATTTTCTTCCCCTTCCTTGCTTTTTCAAAGGCATCAGCACACCCAGCTGAGCTGCATTTTCATGCTGTCCATGGCACACAACTGGTCAGCTGGGAGTGGGTTTTGGTGCTATTTGGGAAGAATGAGCCCAGCGAGACCAGATTGGGCAGGACAAGAGCTTCCAAGATTTTTCCAGGGGAAAAAATAAAAATAAAAAAGGAGTTTCTGGGACAAACAACAGTGAGAGAGAGACAGACTGGCTGTGTTGCCACTGCAAGTAAACAACAGCAGCAGCAAGGAAAGCCAAATGTTCCTGGTAGTGACACAACACTCCCACAGCAATCGGGGAGATCCGAATGTCGGGATGCACAACAGATCACTTGGACACAGAAACCTGCCCCGGACAAACTCCTCCCTGAAAAAGGCACAGGAAGAGTCAGGCTGAGCCAGGAGAAGTGCAGGAGGGCCAGCAGAAGCCATTGACCTGCACAAGGGCTCAGGTGGCAGCCCCCTTTGTGCATCCCACGGCCGGGGCTGAGCGAGGGACGCGGAGCTGCCTCGGGAGCGCCTTCCATCGCCGTGGAGGGCAGCAGTGACAAAGGAGGTAACTCCTGACCTTGCAGCAGCTCTCCAGTGGCAAGGACATCTGATAACATCCTCTGGTTAACCCAAATATAGCACAGAAGCTGGAGGCAAGCTGGAAATCTTGGGCAGGGAGAGTGAAGGCCACAGCAGGCTCAGAGGGAATGTGTGCATGTTTGTCCCTGTCCCCTGGGAAAGGCAGCACTGATGCCCTCCAGCAACCACCACCTCCAGCTCCCAGGCACGGTCCTGGTCCCTGCCCTGTGCTCCAGCAGCAATGGAGGCAGCAATGCAGCAAGATCCAGGAAAAGGGGCAACTGCTTGGAAGGACCTGACCAGAGTAGGCTTTGTCAAGCCAGAGGAACCAGTCCACTGATTGGCATGGATCACCGTGTCTTGCAACTTTAAAAGCCTTTCCCTTTCTGAATTAATTTGCACCCTGTTTTTCTAGTATGATGCAAATTAGTTTCTGTAATAGAACAACAGCGATGGGAGGTTTAGGCAGGGTGTCCCATGAAGGATGATTTTCAAAATTTTAACCTCATGAAAGCAGATGAAGGAGAGAAGAAGTGGCTGCACTCCCCAGTACTGTCCAAAGGGTTTACAATCTCCCCCTCCCTCCATCAGCAGAGCTCTGACCAGCTGAGAGAGCAACAAAAAAATCTGCCTCAGGGTGCCACAGGACAGGCAGCAGTTACTCTTATACCAGGTCGGGGATTTTTTGGTTTTATTATTCTTTTCTTTTTTGTTGCAGGTTTTTGATTGTTTGGCTGTTTCTTTTTAGTTCCTTCATTTTAGGGTAAAAACAACTTCAAAGACCTACAGATAACAGATACTGCTAATCTATATCTAACAAGCTTCTTGGGGCAGGGTCGGGAACCCCTACAAACAAGCAACTCACTTGTTAGAATAACCATAACAACAAATTCTTGAATAATCTCAGCCCACTCCCTGGCAGAAATACCATTTGTCACAGCTTTTCTGGGCACAGCTGAGTACTTCAGAAGTGCAGGCTTTTGGGATTACAAAGAATTTTAGAGATGCTGACAAGCTGTGCCAGGAGGTCTGAAAAACAGCACCTTCTTACAGTGCTCAGGATCGCAAACATTTGCCTTGCTATCACTTTCATGGAAAGAGAACAGGAAAGAGTAATAAAGCTTTTAGTACAACTAATTAAAATTAAATTACTCACAATTTACAATCTGCTTCGTCTATATCCCTAAAAATAAAGCCAATAAAGAGACAGACATTATGGAGTCTCAAATAAAAATAATTTTTAAAAAAATTGGCTCTTCCTTGCTTTTATGTCAGCCAAAATATAAAATACCACATCCTCACCAGCAATAATTCTGGACAAAACCATTAATCATGCAAAACTCATTCAACACATTTTGCCTTTTCTACTACGTGTGAATAATTCACAAATTAAAAGGAGACCAACCAGGGTTACCACTGCGATGATTAAAAGCTTTGCAAGAAATACAAACTCTCGTGCTTCAGGGTGCGCACTGACCTCTAGTTCAGAAGAGCTGAACCAAAGCTGCAGCAAGTGAAAGCCAAAGTGCCTTCAGGAGAAAGGCTTCCCCAAACATGGGAAGACATGGAGCACAGACCATGACTTCTGAGCCTTCTGGGCACACTGGCTGTACTATTTGCTGTTGAATATCCAACCTTCCCCAGTGCCAAAGCAGCACTCTGGCAATCAGGACAGCGGGCAGCTTCAGGAGGCCTCACAGAGATTTCTAGGCCAGCTTTTGCAGAGGATCCCACAGACCTGCAAGCCCCCAGTTTTGTATGGACACACCCACACAGCTGGGACACTGTCTCAGTGTCCTGCAGCCTGGTCCACCTCTGGGCTCCTTGCCAGTCCAGGCAATTCCCCATCCCAGCTTCGGTGCACACCAGCCTGTCAGACAGTACGGAGCAGCTCGCACCAGGCACCAGAGATGCCTTGTCTACAGGTGACAAGGTAAGTGTGAATTTTGGATAATTGCCCTTTTTTAAGCCAGAAGAGAGTGGGAGGATGGAATCAAGCACTCAAGAAAAAAGCTTCTTGCTGCATTTTGGAGACAAGCAAATGGGTGAAAAAGTGAACTCTCATCATCCCCAGGAACATTACTCTATCTTACAGCCAAAAAAAACCACCCCACCAGTTTGTGATGCATGAAAAACTTGTAGAACATGTAATTCAAAGACTCGTACAAAGCCAGAAAAATCCCCATGATTTTGGGAGTGCTTTTCAAATCAGCAGCAGCACAAGTAACAAGTACATGTAATGAGACTGAACTAAAATGAACTTGAGACAAATGCTAAATATCGATGTAACAGTCAAGGACCAAAGCAAACACAGAAGGAAAAGAGGGCCCAGGATTAACAGTCCTAGGTTTCCTCCTCAGATAGACAATCCCATTAATGCTGCAAACGTTGTCACGTCCCTTGTGGAGAATTAATAGAAATGCCTTTTTTAGAAAATCAGGAAATCTTTTCAGGAAAGGCACAACCACCTTCCAGCAGGCATGTAAATTTGGCTTCATTTTCAAAAGGACATTTGCTTAATTCCCAAGGGTTTCCTGGGTGTAGTCAGGTATCTCCCCAAGCCTTACTGCAGCTTTTTATAGAAAGTATCTCCAAACATCTGTCATGAAGACAAGAAGCTCTTACAATAATTTTAAAGATAGGGAAACTGAGGGCACGTGTGCTTACAACAGTAAACCCCCAGACATCAAGCCATAGGCTTTTTTCTTTCAGTGTCTCCCCTTTGTGGGAAATACGAGCAGCCCCTCAGTCCTGAGGGATTTTATATGCTCCTCCTCTCCTGCCTCAGTTCAGCAGCTCGTACACACACCCTGTGCTGCATGTTGGCACAAACCAAGGACCCCAGACCACGGTTTCAGGGAGTGAGGCATTGCTCATCACAGTTTCTAAAGCAGACACTAGCTGATCTCTTCAGCAGCGCTGGAGTATTTTTTCTCTTCTGCTGTACTTGCTGCACTATTATCTTCCCATTTATTTTAAGTCCTGCTAAGCCCAGTGGAGAGGGTTTGCAGTTTATATTGCACTACACTGATCCTCCTCCTGCTTGTTTTTTTGTAGCATATGGCCACTGAGGTTATAGCCTCTCTTTCACTTCTGTGTCTAGACTGATTACCTTAATTTTTTTTAATACCAAAATCTATATGACACTTTCCTCTGTAGGCATCCCTTCTGTCTGGACTCTGATTGTATCTCCACCTTTTTTCCCTTAACTACTCTGGATGGCCACAACACACAAGTGCAAAGCCTGTATCACCACCAGAGGGTTCAGATGCAAGGAGGAAAAATTAGTGCTTGTGCTCAGATTTTTGTTAGCTACTACCAATTTACTATCAATAACATTGCCCTATTTGTTAACTGCTAATAATTAGCTAATGCTAAACCTTAGCAGTCTTGTCTTCTTTTACCCCCACTCTTTATCTTGTCACCAAAAAAAACACCCACACAATTTTCCATTTCCTTCCCTGTTCTAGGCAATTTTCCTCTTGGTTTCTGCACAAATCATTCACGGCATGTCTCACTGCTGTGTCAGGCACCTGGTTTTCTCACAGACCAGGCAGTCCTCCTTGGAGAAAACCCATGTCTACACAGAAAGGAGAAGGACCACAGGCCAATCTGTTCAAAATATTTTGCCTATGAATATTCCCTAAGAAATCGACCCTTCCAACTGAAATGCTGAGTTTCGTTGAGAACTCATTCAGTTTTGTTTTAGATGCTACCAGGCCCTCTGTTGTTTTTGCAAACATGTTTGTACCATTCTCATGGTCAGCCCCAAACCACTGCCACCTGAGCCACCTTGGTAGCATAGTGCCAACCACTTACCTCACACCTTGAGTTGGAGATGGCTCTGACAATGAAAAGGAATTCACTGCTGAGTTCTATTTTTTAACAAAACTAGAAGAATTAAACAGTTAAGGCCTGAATCTCAGGTAACACAAATCAGATCAGGTACATCAAAGTAAAATCTTTACCAGCTGTGGTTCTTTTAACAATTTCAAAGCATTTTTATCATCTGCTACTGGTTTCACCAGTGGCAGAAAATTTACCAAAAAGCCAAAATTTACCAAAAGCCAGTAATAAAACCCCAAGAGACAATATTAGAAATCTCTTAGTGATGAATGCAGAATAAATATGACGACCATGGAGACTAAATGGCAATGAATCACATTGTTAAATCTAACTGGGCTACAGGACTGCCCCAGAACAGCAAACAAATAAGAAAAAAACCTCAAAGTGACTACTCATCTGAGCCCCACGTCTACTAAACCTGTGCAGATGACGTGGTGCTGTTCCAAGTGCCACATCACCAGGATGCCCAGGGACATGCCAGCCTTTGCAAGCACCAAGCTGGCACGGCGTGCCGTGTCCTTGTGCCTGTCCAGTGTCCCTGGGGCTCTGTCCCCGGCCGGGGACAGAGCCCCAGGGACACTGGACAGGCACAAGGACACGGCACGCCGTGCCAGCTTGGTGCTTGCAAAGGCTGGCATGTCCCTGGGCATCCTGGTGATGTGGCACTTGGAACAGCACCACGTCATCTGCACAGGTTTAGTAGACGTGGGGCTCAGATGAGTAGTCACTTTGAGGTTTTTTTCTTATTTGTTTGCTGTTCTGGGGCAGTCCTGTAGCCCAGTTAGATTTAACAATGTGATTCATTGCCATTTAGTCTCCATGGTCGTCATATTTATTCTGCATTCATCACTAAGAGATTTCTAATATTGTCTCTTGGGGTTTTATTACTGGCTTTTGGTAAATTTTGGCTTTTTGGTAAATTTTCTGCCACTGGTGAAACCAGTAGCAGATGATAAAAATGCTTTGAAATTGTTAAAAGAACCACAGCTGGTAAAGATTTTACTTTGATGTACCTGATCTGATTTGTGTTACCTGAGATTCAGGCCTTAACTGTTTAATTCTTCTAGTTTTGTTAAAAAATAGAACTCAGCAGTGAATTCCTTTTCATTGTCAGAGCCATCTCCAACTCAAGGTGTGAGGTAAGTGGTTGGCACTATGCTACCAAGGTGGCTCAGGTGGCAGTGGTTTGGGGCTGACCATGAGAATGGTACAAACATGTTTGCAAAAACAACAGAGGGCCTGGTAGCATCTAAAACAAAACTGAATGAGTTCTCAACGAAACTCAGCATTTCAGTTGGAAGGGTCGATTTCTTAGGGAATATTCATAGGCAAAATATTTTGAACAGATTGGCCTGTGGTCCTTCTCCTTTCTGTGTAGACATGGGTTTTCTCCAAGGAGGACTGCCTGGTCTGTGAGAAAACCAGGTGCCTGACACAGCAGTGAGACATGCCGTGAATGATTTGTGCAGAAACCAAGAGGAAAATTGCCTAGAACAGGGAAGGAAATGGAAAATTGTGTGGGTGTTTTTTTTGGTGACAAGATAAAGAGTGGGGGTAAAAGAAGACAAGACTGCTAAGGTTTAGCATTAGCTAATTATTAGCAGTTAACAAATAGGGCAATGTTATTGATAGTAAATTGGTAGTAGCTAACAAAAATCTGAGCACAAGCACTAATTTTTCCTCCTTGCATCTGAACCCTCTGGTGGTGATACAGGCTTTGCACTTGTGTGTTGTGGCCATCCAGAGTAGTTAAGGGAAAAAAGGTGGAGATACAATCAGAGTCCAGACAGAAGGGATGCCTACAGAGGAAAGTGTCATATAGATTTTGGTATTAAAAAAAATTAAGGTAATCAGTCTAGACACAGAAGTGAAAGAGAGGCTATAACCTCAGTGGCCATATGCTACAAAAAAACAAGCAGGAGGAGGATCAGTGTAGTGCAATATAAACTGCAAACCCTCTCCACTGGGCTTAGCAGGACTTAAAATAAATGGGAAGATAATAGTGCAGCAAGTACAGCAGAAGAGAAAAAATACTCCAGCGCTGCTGAAGAGATCAGCTAGTGTCTGCTTTAGAAACTGTGATGAGCAATGCCTCACTCCCTGAAACCGTGGTCTGGGGTCCTTGGTTTGTGCCAACATGCAGCACAGGGTGTGTGTACGAGCTGCTGAACTGAGGCAGGAGAGGAGGAGCATATAAAATCCCTCAGGACTGAGGGGCTGCTCGTATTTCCCACAAAGGGGAGACACTGAAAGAAAAAAGCCTATGGCTTGATGTCTGGGGGTTTACTGTTGTAAGCACACGTGCCCTCAGTTTCCCTATCTTTAAAATTATTGTAAGAGCTTCTTGTCTTCATGACAGATGTTTGGAGATACTTTCTATAAAAAGCTGCAGTAAGGCTTGGGGAGATACCTGACTACACCCAGGAAACCCTTGGGAATTAAGCAAATGTCCTTTTGAAAATGAAGCCAAATTTACATGCCTGCTGGAAGGTGGTTGTGCCTTTCCTGAAAAGATTTCCTGATTTTCTAAAAAAGGCATTTCTATTAATTCTCCACAAGGGACGTGACAACGTTTGCAGCATTAATGGGATTGTCTATCTGAGGAGGAAACCTAGGACTGTTAATCCTGGGCCCTCTTTTCCTTCTGTGTTTGCTTTGGTCCTTGACTGTTACATCGATATTTAGCATTTGTCTCAAGTTCATTTTAGTTCAGTCTCATTACATGTACTTGTTACTTGTGCTGCTGCTGATTTGAAAAGCACTCCCAAAATCATGGGGATTTTTCTGGCTTTGTACGAGTCTTTGAATTACATGTTCTACAAGTTTTTCATGCATCACAAACTGGTGGGGTGGTTTTTTTTGGCTGTAAGATAGAGTAATGTTCCTGGGGATGATGAGAGTTCACTTTTTCACCCATTTGCTTGTCTCCAAAATGCAGCAAGAAGCTTTTTTCTTGAGTGCTTGATTCCATCCTCCCACTCTCTTCTGGCTTAAAAAAGGGCAATTATCCAAAATTCACACTTACCTTGTCACCTGTAGACAAGGCATCTCTGGTGCCTGGTGCGAGCTGCTCCGTACTGTCTGACAGGCTGGTGTGCACCGAAGCTGGGATGGGGAATTGCCTGGACTGGCAAGGAGCCCAGAGGTGGACCAGGCTGCAGGACACTGAGACAGTGTCCCAGCTGTGTGGGTGTGTCCATACAAAACTGGGGGCTTGCAGGTCTGTGGGATCCTCTGCAAAAGCTGGCCTAGAAATCTCTGTGAGGCCTCCTGAAGCTGCCCGCTGTCCTGATTGCCAGAGTGCTGCTTTGGCACTGGGGAAGGTTGGATATTCAACAGCAAATAGTACAGCCAGTGTGCCCAGAAGGCTCAGAAGTCATGGTCTGTGCTCCATGTCTTCCCATGTTTGGGGAAGCCTTTCTCCTGAAGGCACTTTGGCTTTCACTTGCTGCAGCTTTGGTTCAGCTCTTCTGAACTAGAGGTCAGTGCGCACCCTGAAGCACGAGAGTTTGTATTTCTTGCAAAGCTTTTAATCATCGCAGTGGTAACCCTGGTTGGTCTCCTTTTAATTTGTGAATTATTCACACGTAGTAGAAAAGGCAAAATGTGTTGAATGAGTTTTGCATGATTAATGGTTTTGTCCAGAATTATTGCTGGTGAGGATGTGGTATTTTATATTTTGGCTGACATAAAAGCAAGGAAGAGCCAATTTTTTTAAAAATTATTTTTATTTGAGACTCCATAATGTCTGTCTCTTTATTGGCTTTATTTTTAGGGATATAGACGAAGCAGATTGTAAATTGTGAGTAATTTAATTTTAATTAGTTGTACTAAAAGCTTTATTACTCTTTCCTGTTCTCTTTCCATGAAAGTGATAGCAAGGCAAATGTTTGCGATCCTGAGCACTGTAAGAAGGTGCTGTTTTTCAGACCTCCTGGCACAGCTTGTCAGCATCTCTAAAATTCTTTGTAATCCCAAAAGCCTGCACTTCTGAAGTACTCAGCTGTGCCCAGAAAAGCTGTGACAAATGGTATTTCTGCCAGGGAGTGGGCTGAGATTATTCAAGAATTTGTTGTTATGGTTATTCTAACAAGTGAGTTGCTTGTTTGTAGGGGTTCCCGACCCTGCCCCAAGAAGCTTGTTAGATATAGATTAGCAGTATCTGTTATCTGTAGGTCTTTGAAGTTGTTTTTACCCTAAAATGAAGGAACTAAAAAGAAACAGCCAAACAATCAAAAACCTGCAACAAAAAAGAAAAGAATAATAAAACCAAAAAATCCCCGACCTGGTATAAGAGTAACTGCTGCCTGTCCTGTGGCACCCTGAGGCAGATTTTTTTGTTGCTCTCTCAGCTGGTCAGAGCTCTGCTGATGGAGGGAGGGGGAGATTGTAAACCCTTTGGACAGTACTGGGGAGTGCAGCCACTTCTTCTCTCCTTCATCTGCTTTCATGAGGTTAAAATTTTGAAAATCATCCTTCATGGGACACCCTGCCTAAACCTCCCATCGCTGTTGTTCTATTACAGAAACTAATTTGCATCATACTAGAAAAACAGGGTGCAAATTAATTCAGAAAGGGAAAGGCTTTTAAAGTTGCAAGACACGGTGATCCATGCCAATCAGTGGACTGGTTCCTCTGGCTTGACAAAGCCTACTCTGGTCAGGTCCTTCCAAGCAGTTGCCCCTTTTCCTGGATCTTGCTGCATTGCTGCCTCCATTGCTGCTGGAGCACAGGGCAGGGACCAGGACCGTGCCTGGGAGCTGGAGGTGGTGGTTGCTGGAGGGCATCAGTGCTGCCTTTCCCAGGGGACAGGGACAAACATGCACACATTCCCTCTGAGCCTGCTGTGGCCTTCACTCTCCCTGCCCAAGATTTCCAGCTTGCCTCCAGCTTCTGTGCTATATTTGGGTTAACCAGAGGATGTTATCAGATGTCCTTGCCACTGGAGAGCTGCTGCAAGGTCAGGAGTTACCTCCTTTGTCACTGCTGCCCTCCACGGCGATGGAAGGCGCTCCCGAGGCAGCTCCGCGTCCCTCGCTCAGCCCCGGCCGTGGGATGCACAAAGGGGGCTGCCACCTGAGCCCTTGTGCAGGTCAATGGCTTCTGCTGGCCCTCCTGCACTTCTCCTGGCTCAGCCTGACTCTTCCTGTGCCTTTTTCAGGGAGGAGTTTGTCCGGGGCAGGTTTCTGTGTCCAAGTGATCTGTTGTGCATCCCGACATTCGGATCTCCCCGATTGCTGTGGGAGTGTTGTGTCACTACCAGGAACATTTGGCTTTCCTTGCTGCTGCTGTTGTTTACTTGCAGTGGCAACACAGCCAGTCTGTCTCTCTCTCACTGTTGTTTGTCCCAGAAACTCCTTTTTTATTTTTATTTTTTCCCCTGGAAAAATCTTGGAAGCTCTTGTCCTGCCCAATCTGGTCTCGCTGGGCTCATTCTTCCCAAATAGCACCAAAACCCACTCCCAGCTGACCAGTTGTGTGCCATGGACAGCATGAAAATGCAGCTCAGCTGGGTGTGCTGATGCCTTTGAAAAAGCAAGGAAGGGGAAGAAAATTCCAAATGGGATTCTCTCAGGTAATCTCACCATGAGGCAATGCAAGTGTTAATTACTGCTCTGATTGACAGGTGGAATTATCCAAGTGTAATGCTGCTTTCAGGTTGAAAAAAGAAAACGGGCTATATTTACAAAAAATAAGTTATTTAACACTCAACAGGGTGCATCTTGGCTAGCATTGCAATGCACCTATTAAATTTTTAGTGCCAGATTATTATTCACAGCCAGGGTACCGAAGTTGTGAAGCAGCATAACCCAAGCAACAATTATTAATTAATCAGGTGTTGTAAGTGCCTAAAGAGAGCAGTAGGCAAATGATAAGAGCCTCCCTGGGATACAATATACTTTTCTTTTTTTTTTTTCCAGATTGCAAATTAGTTAAAGCATGTATAATAATGTGATGTCCCCTTAGCAGATATTGCATCCATAATTCTTTCTACTCATATTAATAAACCCATTGATGAATACCCTCATTCTGTAAGCTGTTCCCAAAAATGATTTGCAATTGTAAAACCTTTTAACTCTGCAACTGTTTGTACTGAAAGGCAACTTTGGGAGATACTGTAAATTATTTTGACGGATTTGAAAATGCTGTTTATATCCATTAGTTGCTACAAATGCCAGGGTGCTGTGATTTAACTGCCTCATTCTTGCTTACGGGAAGAGGATGTGTTAGATAAATTTTGAAGTTGGTAAAGATTGAGGAAAAACTTCCTGTAAGAGAAAAACACAATGAAGTATGTATGTAGTTTTAGTTTTCTCCCAGGGTTATCAATTAAGTGTCCCTCTGGGACTGGTGGGTCTCTGAAGCATCCTGCAGAGCATGCAGTTCTGGGGAGGGGAGAGATGCCATTCTCATGGGGATGATGGAGGGGTGGGAGAGCCAAGCCAGGGCTGCCAGAGCTTGGCAAATAAGGTGCATTATAAATGCCATCACTTGGCAGGATCATTTTTGCAAAAACTAGTCAGATTTTTCAAGCTTCCTAGTCTTCAGTCAGAAACTATGTGTTAGAGCTTATTATCACATCTTAAATGGTCATTTTTGGTGTCACACTGGCTCTGTAGAGCTCATCATTTTCAGTGTAATTAGTTTGCTTTCTGGGAGCTCTGATGCATATGCATTTGAGCAGCTTGACCTCTCAATGTAATTTTCCTTTTTTGTTTTTTTACCACTGGGTCAAGAGTACATGCAGGAGGACAGGGGGAAAACCAGGACACAGAGGTAGGAAGTCCTGTTGCTGAAGAGCAAAGCAATATCATTGCAGGGCTATGTTAAACAGCAGCAGCAGTGCTGAGGCAGAGCACGGTGCTGTTGCCACTCTGGCTGGGCAGCAGTCGGGGGGTTTGTGGCTGTGTGTCCGTCATCCCTGTGGCCTGCTCTGCCATTCCTTTTGCAGGCAAGGCATGAAATGATCCCACCGAGTAAAAAGATGCCTTCCCCTCCCCACCTTTTTTTTGGGGGGGCACAGTTGAGAGGGAGCAGCTCTGTGTGGGGAAGGATAACTCCATGAAGTGCTTCCCATCACAGAGCTGAAAACTCTTCTCTGCCTGCCTTACCTGTTAAAGTGGAACTTGGTGGTTAATTCCTTCCTAAAGAAGGACTCCCTGGTGTTCTTCCTGGTACAAAGTCAGTATGATAGCTGCTGTTTAGCTAGTCTTCTGAAGGCATCACTTAGCTCATGGCATTGGAGCTGCAAACTGGAGATGGGGCAGGGTTGGGTATTTCTGCCCTGTAGTTGTTGGTTTGGACGATGAACCCCTGCTGATGCACAGTTTCTGTTTTGCTTCGTCCCTGCAGCTCTGTTGGGAAACTTGGGTCCTTTGGTGTGCGTCACAACTTGGGAAGGCAAGTGTGGACCTTTTGTGGTGCAGCTCAATTATTTTCTTGTGATAGGTGAAATTTAGTTGGGAAACCTCCTACGCTGATCTGGCAGGGTGACACACTTGGTGTCGATTTTTGGAGCCTTGTTGTGAAGTGGACGATATTTGGAGCTGAGGAACTGTCTGGTTGTTTCATAGCTGGGTGTTCTGCATGGGGGCCGTGGGAATGGCAATATGATCAATGATCATATCTTCACCATTCAGCTGTCATTCTTGCTTTTCATTTGCAAATGAAGATGTGGGTAACCTGCTTTTTAACATATGGCCCATTAGCTACCTCCTGCTATTCAGATGGTAATGTAGTGGACCAGTGGTGATTTAGCACTCTGACTTGTATGGAAAGTAACAGATTGTTTACGCTGGTAATGACACTCATTTCCATATCAATTCCTCCTGCTAGACCAATACCTTAAAAAAAAAAAAAAAACCCAACCAAAAAAACCTTACAGCAGGACAGTACTTATCCAGACCGGTTAAAGGAAAAGCCTTGTGTTTGTCTTGGGTACTGCCTTGAATTGTTGAGGAACCAGACAAGGGGAGAAAAGGCTCTTGCAGATCGTGTATATAAGTCTTAGGGTGAGTTACAAAATCCCAGCGAGAGCAATGGATGTGAGGAGTTCGAGGGTGATAAAAAGAATGACTTTGAAGGATTAGTCAGAAAATACTGTTCTAGATTGCCAGCAGATGAATGTCAGCAGGGGACTCTGGGGATCTATCTATTTTTAATATGAACAGGGTTCTGGCCTTCTGACTTCCCTGGAGTGGCAGTGATTCCTACAGTTGAGTATCTGAACAATTTGAATTGTTGATGAATGACTTGTTTTGTAGCCGTACCAGGAGCATCTGAGATCCTCCTGCTGTGCTCCCTAGTCAACAAGAGCTTGCCATCAAAGAGTTGCTTTGTTTGGGTTTCTTAAAGCTTTGAGTGGCAGGTGGTTTGTGCCCTGCTGGAGTTCTAGACATGGAGCTGGCAGTGGGAGGCTTGTGAAAAACGCACTTGATGCTCTTCTTTGGGCAGAGGCTGTCAGAAGAGAGGTTGTCAGGGTAGGTGCTTCAAAGAGGTCAACGTCAGCTGGCACTTGACAACATTAGTCCATCCGTCCAGCCCTTTCCCCTCCCGAACGCTGTGGCATGTGAAGTTAGTGAGGGTGGTGAGCTCATGGCTCAGTCAGACCCGTGTCAGCATGGCAGTGACAGGTGGGACTGATGGGACAGAGGGCACAATCTGCCCGCAGAGGTGCACCAGGACTGCTGCTGAGGGTCAACACTTGGAATGCTGAAGAGCAACACTTGGACTGCACATTGCCAGCTCCTGGAACTTCATTATATTTATTTGTTTGGCTTTCTTTTTTCTGATGAGGTCAACATGTTGAGTGTCCAGATGGGAAAGGAGAACTGGGAAGACTGTGGGTGGAGCAGCAAGAATGATTGGGAGCTTAGGGCACAAAGTATTTGGTGATTGCTGGTTGTTTAGCTTACAGAGAAGGTAGAAGGCAGACCTGGTGAGAGCTTTGAGGTGGCAGGTTGCTGCAGAGAGAGGGAGATACCCACATCCAGCTACATTTCTTCATCCTAAAGAGATGTAGCCTGGAGCAGTAGCAAGAGACTGTTGAGTTACATACTAGGGAGCACATTCTGTCGGAAGGAGTAGGGACACGTGGCAGATCCTGTTTTACATAGCTCCTTCAGATACTTTGCATTAGGCTTGTAGACACTGCTGGCCCTTCCAGGTCTATCATACTCTGTGGTTTTGTCATTTTAAGCATAGAGGGGAATACCACAAAGAAGTGTGTGTGTTTGTTTTTAGGGAGTTGGGTAATGGTGTGAGAACAGAGAGCTTTGCAGTATTTTGGTATTACAATTGCACTCCATTACACAGAAAAGGTGGGACACCAAACTGGAGGCGTGAGTTGGTAACAGGGGCAAGAAAGGATCCCAGTGTTGACAGCAGTGAAAGAGGAATTGAGCTGGGGAGCAAGACACGTCCCAGGTTTGCTCTAAGCAAACAACCATGTGGAGTTTTGCAGCACTTAGTGCATGGGACACCACGTGCTTGCTTGTGCACGAGCTGCCAGGCAGGAAACTACTCCTGTCTCAGTCAGTGGAGCTGGCAGCAGCGCAGGAAAATTCACCATTATTTAACAGCAATCCATTGCAAATGAAACCAAGAAGCAAACAGTAACACGGTGGGGCCCCAAGCCACAAGCAGAGAGTGCAGCTCAAAGTGGAACCTGTGGGCAGACCTGCTGCAGGGCAGGAGGCATGGTAGGTAAAGGTACAAGAGAACAGGTTGTGGCTGTGACTTCCAAGTTCAATTAGTTTCCTGAAGATCCCAGGTTGCCTTTATTACAGTTGATACTTACTGCATTGTTTTTATGCAAAACATAGAAATTGCATATGTATATTCCAAGTGTGATGGGTGCATTATGTTTTGAAATGAAAATGATCTAGAAAAGGAATAGCAGAGAACAAATAGATATTACAGGACAGCTATTACAATTATTGTAAATGCTGTGCAGAGCTTTTCCCTTTTCTTCCACATTTGGATTCACAGCCATTTTTGGGAATGGAAGACAATTACTCTGGCTGAATGCTATTGTGAATAGAATAAAGACACTTGGTTATTAAGAAATCCAATAGACCACAGTTGAAATATCAAAAAGCATTTGTCCTGTGGTATAACAACACGGGTATGTTTTTGAAGGCACGTACAGAAATGTTGCTTGGCATTGCAAAGGCCAGGAGCAGGCTTTATTTTGTTAAACACTCCAAGATGTGCAGCATCCATCAGCAAGTTTTCTGTAGTAGAATATCTGATCATTTGTGGAACTCGTAGCAGATTTTGCTCAAGGAACAGGAGTGCATAAAACAATTTTTTTGACATTAGCACATTTTTGTTTTGAACGGTACGCATTGAGGAGCTGTCGTGTCTGATCTGAAATGTGTGAGACTGAAAAAGTTTGGGCATAAAACTCCTCTACATGGAGTGGTTTGGGGTGTTGGTTGATGTGTGGAGCGTAGGGCAGGGAGTTGCTTTAGCAAGTTGGTGTGATGCTGGGTAAAGAGTTGTAGATTCTTGCTTCATCTCCTCTTAAACAGGGGAATTTGAAGTTACTATTTCCCAGAATTGGGAAAGGGCTTTACATAAAAAGTTCTATTAACTACAGCTAATTAGGTAAATATCCAGCCTGTAAATGGTGATGCTGCCTTGCACTATAAATTCTGAGGTCTAAAACAAGGTGTGGGAAGTAAATGCATTCTTTAGAAGGAGTTGCTGAATACACATAAGCCTTTCTTATCAGAAGGAGCTGAAAGTTGATTAATTTTTCTAAGAAATATTTTTCCACCCAATAGTATACAGTTTATATATGAGAAAAAAGACAGTTAAACATTTGGTTCTAGGAATATCTGGATGCTGCACTCTGCGGTAGCAGGATGCTGAAGAAAGATTAATTAAATAATTGTGCCAAAGAAGAAAAGGCAAATTGCACCATTTAACAAAAATGAAGTTGGGTGATGACAAAGTCCAAAATGACAGCATGAGCAGCTGCAGGCTGCCATGGAGAGCTGGTGCTAACTTACAGCATGAAGATGCAGTGAGGCATCTCACCTAGGATTTACTCTGACAGCTTTCACTTTCCTTTATCCCTGTCTCAGCTCTGCTGCTAAAAGCTTTCCCATAGTTACTGCTAAACTTATCTCACCTTTCTGGAAGAAACCCTTAGCTGCAGTTCTTTGTGAAAAGTGGCCGATTATAAATAACTTAAAGATAAGAAGTTTTAAACAACCTGGTACCCTGAATGTCTCTGTTCTCGAGACACACAGTCTATATAGTGGAAAATGTGCAGTGAAGAAGAGGAAGGCATCAGTATCTCAGTGGGAAAGCACAGCCCATGTGTAATAAAACCTGTGTATTCCATTGCCTTCTCTCCACTCACTCCTCTGGAGCAGCCTGGTAGCAAGGATTCACCTTCATGGGCATTTTCCTCACTGTCAACTGTAGTAGCCAAATGTTATGCAGAAGTCACCTCAGTTTCAATAATCAGGCACTTGCAAGAGAGGAACCCTTGGAGCTTGTTACAGGCCAGTTCGTGCATTTCTGTGCACATTTGTGAAGGAACACCTTCAAAAAAGTGCATTGAAATAATTAGCTTGTACCCCTGCAATCCTTCTGCAGACATTAGGGGTGAGGACATTGTGTGTTCAGTCCGGTCAGACAGTGAAGAAGAGATTAAACCAGGTTTAATAATCCATGACTTGCCCTTGTGTCTTTGTGCCTTTGCGCTGCTTGCCATGCTCTCCTCGGGCTGAGGCCGGATGCCCGGCAGTGGCTGAGCAGGGGGCAGCTCGTGGACTGGGAGCAGTGCCAGCCAGCAGGGCCACTCACAGCTCACACATCTGCCTTTTCTGAGCCAGAAGAGCAAGGAGACGAGGTACCCTTGGAGCTACTTTGGCTGTTTAAGCTACAAACAGAGCTCCCAACGCAATGCACAGCTCTTTGTGCCTCCGAGTAAGTCCCTTCCTCATCATCATGTGAGACTTACAAGGGCTTTAATTTTCCAGTTAGCACACACAGTGCTGTATTTTTTTTCCCCCCCTACAGCATTGCTCTCCCTGCAGGAAAAATAATCTGCAGTAAAATCTAATCAGGACTATTCCAAGCACTGCGTGGACCAAAGGAACCCAAAACAAATCCAGCTTGCAATTTCTGGTCGGAATCAGCAAAACTCAGAATGCCAATATGCTGATTTTTATCTTGGACATTAAAGAAACTGAGAAATGCTGCTAAAAAGCACTCTTCTCCTGCTGTAATTTAGGAGCTGCATTTATTTGCACTGCAACTGTGCATCCTGACTGGAGCTGGCTGGGAAGGGAGGCTCAAGGCTCACTGTTTGGGGATCACGTTCTTCCATATCAGCCAGGCTCTAAGGGACAGAGCTTTTTCTTTTTGCCAAAGGTATTAACACCAACAAGCATCCAAACCGGGCAATTTTTGTTCAGGAGCCAGTGCCAGGGTGGGTTGTTGGGCCCTTTGCCTTTGGACACTGGTTTGTGCTTGCCCAGTACTGGAAAACAGTGTGGTGATGGGTTAGTGGGATATTTTTAAGCCCATTGCATAGTGCATTTGGCTGTTACATGGGTTTGTATTCCTCAGCCTAACAGCTAGTGTTAAGACTGCTGACCACATCTGAGAGGCAGTAAAACACAAAGACAAATATTCGACACGAAATATTACCTGCTCTGTCATTGAAACCCTTTCCCAACACACATTTTCTAACTTTTGGGGTTTCCACATCAGATTTTTGGTTTAGAGCTTGTTATGCTCTGCTCTTTTTTTAGGAGCCAAATATTTTCAACTAAACCTGAACTATTATGTTTTTCTTCCCCTCTGTTTTATGAGAGTGCTTTTCCAGGATGAAAGGCTTGCTGGAAATGTTTCTTTTCATTCAAATACCTATATTTTATGGTAAATTAATACCTGCTGTAAGCTCCTTGCAGGTATTTATATAATCTGTATCAACAAAGGATTTTGGCATTTTTCGTGCTTTTTTAGCTTCATGGATGTAGATATTTCTGCTTGGGGATTAGAATAGATATGGGAAACTTGAAGGGAGGTTGAGGCTGAAGAGGAGTATTCCCTTTGCAGAGGGCCTGCCAGGAGCCTGACCTTCTGTAGAGGGTTTTGCTCAGGAAAATTGACTGTTCAGACAGACCCAGAGGTCACTCTCAGCTTGTGAAGCTTCCTTCAGGCCCTAGCTTTTGGCCTCTTTGTTTTTAAACTCATTTTTCTAAACTGGAATAAAACAGGCACAAGGGAGAAGGGGCTGAGCACCGGAAAGGTTTGCCAGCAGCAGGACAGCCACATAAAACCCTGCATCCCGGCTGTTAGCTGTGGCATCACAGCATCCCTGGGCATCAATGTAAATCCATTCAGTATGCTTCTCGCTTCCCAGCCTTATAAAGTCGTCGGAAAATGAAGTGAAAAATGGTGCACTGATTTCTAGTAACTTTACTCTGCGGGAACCAATTTGGAAGCGTTTGAGTGCACATTTGCAGGAGGATTTGGGCACGAGCGCCGCGAGGTCTCCAGCAGTACATTTCCTTTTAGAGACTGTAATTGGAGCCCTGAAATTTCTTTAAACGCTTTATTTTAGAAATAGCTGGGGGTTTGGAATGAAGCCATATAAAGTTATGGCAGCACTTCATGATTTTAGGAGACTTTGGGCGTGCCAAATTGGAGCGCCGGTATCGGTAGGCGCGAGCCTCTTGCTGGCTGTGGCAGTAATCAGGACTGCTCTAAATCACAGCGGTGCAAAATGAGAATGCAGGGCTTTATGACCTTTTCCAAACACCACGAGCCTGTCGCTGAGGAAGTTTTACGAAACATCCCCTTAAGGAAGGGGGTTTTGTTGGTGACATTTTATGTGAGCAGATATCATTAGTGAACTTGACTGCTGCTGGCTCGGGGAAACTCGCCTCGTTCTACGTAGAACTGCATTTCCCATCTTCCTTTCTTATTTATGTAGCTGTGAGTGCAGGGAAGCAGGGCATAAAGAGCTGGATGTCGGCTGGTCTCTGCATCCCACTTTGTGATTCTTTTTATGGGTATTACTTTTAACTGCTGGCTTCTTTTAACCACTGCTTCCTTTTTTTCGTTGATGGAGAACTATTATTTGCAGATCATTTTCCCTGACGTGGGCACCCCACCCAGTGCTGCAGGCTGAAACTCATTCTCAGGACTGGAATTGATATCAGCTCCCTGGGAGGTACCAGGGCACATCTCAGCACCAGACAGTACCTTCATAACTTTGGGTAAACACAAAGTAAAACCTTCATATTCAGTTGTCATTTATAGTTCTAGCAATAATTTAAGGTCTTCATAAATTGACAACCCCCCTCGTGGAAGCAAATCTTTGTTGACAGCACACTAGTGGATGAAGCACATCGTTCACATCCTTTGGTTGGGCTTCATGGGGAGCAGAACAGCAAAGGAAATTGAAGACCCAAGCTCCTGTGTGAGCTCTCTCCCACAGGTGTATTTGTATCCAGAGGGAATTTTTTTTTCTCTACAGGACCAGAAAACCAGAAATCAAATATGAGGGAAAGAATAAGCAACCGAAATATGTTTTCAATGAAGCAAAAAAGCAAAGATACCCTTTTAACTCAGAGGGTCATTTTGACTCTATCTTTCTGCTTTTTAAATGTGTTTAGGTCTCTAATGATTTAATGTGTAAATCTGTCTGATAGCAGGCTTGGTTTCCCTTCTGTGCCATGGCTTTGGCAACCACAATGCCTATGTCCCAGTAGTTCTTACTCCAGTGGTGTGTAGGGGAGTGTTTTGGTTCAGAGCAGTTTGAGGGCAGATCCTTCCAGTGCTCTCACGTGCATACACCACTTTGGATCACAGACATTCTTGGAGCAAGCATCCTAAATTTCCTTTCCAGCAAGTAAAGTCTAGTGCTCCCCTTCAGGTGTGCACCAAATGCAGTCTCTGAGAGCCCCAAGAACCAGTCCTGCAGGCACTGGAGACTGGCTGATGGGCTCATGGACTGCCCAGGACCCTCCCTCTAAAACTGTAGCCAGTTCTGGTAGTAGATGGTTTTGTCCTACTGATCTGCTCCTCCTCTTCTATCAAATTACTTTCTTGTGTGGGCATAATCTCTATTGTTCAGGTTGGCCTTCCCATGTTCCAGTTGCTGTGCTTCCCTGCCACATTGTCTGTTTAGCAGAACAAAAAGAATGCTGAGGAGAAAAATAAATTTCAGCATCTCTCCTGCCTCACATCTGCTTTAGAAGGCAAAATTTTCTGTGTGTGCTGTTAGAATTTTTCAGTATTATTGTAAATATAAGTATAACCAACCATTTAGAAGCAGGCAAAGTTTTATCTGGAAGAGCCTTCTCTCTCTCCCAGGCGGCATTGGGCCAATGAGCTGTCACAGGGAAAGGAAACATCAACATTTTGTAGCAAAAACTCTTCAGAACCTTTGTTCCAAGAAAACAATTAGGTTAATTTGACATTGTTGTCTTGATCCAGGATATATGCCCTGTGTCTGGCTGGCTGGCTGCAGCACTTGGAATTTGAGAGCACCAGATTCATGATCCAGTTCACACATTCTCTCAGTGTTTATAAACAGGGAGTTTTAAGCCATGTGGCTGAAATTTTTTTATTGATGAAAGTTTTCTGCTGCCAGGGTTTCCCACAGTGGAAGAAATCAAATCTGAATTACACTTGACATCTTTTAAGAGTAGCCAAGAGGGTGCCTCAACACATCATAATATCTCTGAAGTATTTTATTTCATGTCAGTGTTGTGGTTTATATTGTGTGCATGTCTTTCTTTTTTTCCTTTGTACACACCACTTGCTTTGCTGGTCAAAATGAAAATGATAGAAATACATTTCTGTAGCCCAAGTGACTTCAGGAACTTGTAAAGCCATTGAAATTAAAAAAAAAAAAAAAAAAAAAAAAGGAAGAAAGCATACTTGACTCTGACCTTCCCCCTCTTCAAGAAAAATAATAATCCTTTTTCTGTATGCATTGGATTTTGAATGAAAGCTAAGATACTTGTCCTTCAAGCTTTGGTTGTTGGGTACTGGGGGGGAAGGTTCCCCTTTCTTTCAGGGGACATCTGGGAGGGAGTGACCCACTGCTTCCCGTGCTGTTTTTCACAGACTTTTCTGAGTCTGAATTACACGTTCATTTTGTCCAGAGGTCCCAGTGTTGGCCCAAGCCCCTTCCTACACCTCTGTTGGTTTCAGCAGAATTTAGTCTCTGTCAATTTTAATCTCTAACGACCTTGTGAAGTCATTGACGCATTAACTCTGCTCCTCCTCCACCATAAATCTCATGTCCAGCCTTGTGGGTAAGGAGGGAGGGGGCACAGTGCACTCGTTTAAAAGGAGCAGATGCCCTAGGGCAGAGGCTTTGGATCCTGGCCTGGTGCTGGGAAGCACCAGAGGAAGAAATTTCCAGTCCTTCTGTGTGAGGGTGCAGTTGCACTGCTGGTTTGGGGATGTGCCTTCAGACACTGAGCCATCTGATGTAGCACCCTGCCTGGAGAGCATCACTCTCTTTAGTCCCTTAAAAAGGTCTTTGCATTCTTTGTTGTTGTTCCTTAGATATTTCTTCCTTCTAGTAGCCTATATCTTCAGTGCTTGTTAAATGCAGAACAGGGCTGGGAGGAGTGTAGGAGCCAGGACTGATGGAGGGATGTTGATCCTGCTCTGCAGCTTGTCTTTAGATATTAAACAAGACTTCAGAGTTGGAAAGGAAATGCAGTATTTTAAAACTGTATGGAAAGGCTAGTATTGAAAAAATAATTTAAAACTAATGAATCATTTCGTGTGTATAAACAGAATGGCATTGAGTAAAATAAATAGAAATATAATTCAATTAATATACGTGTCTAAATATAATGACAGAGTTGAAACACAGCTGCTCTGTGCTTATTGAACAGACATGTTTTGACAGTATCGAAGTGAAAAAGCAGGAGCAATTATCCTACATTTTTATCCATTACACTTTTGCTGAAAATTATCTATTCAATTTAAATACTCCTATTTCAGTGAAGGGGGATTTTGCAGTATATCCAATCCTTACTGAAAAAATAATCCAAAACCACTAGTAGGATACAAGGCATTTTTGGCATGTTAAAATTCCTGCCAGTGACAGAATAAAACTGTGCAGGATAACCAGAGAGACTCTGCTGTTGTAAAACATGAGATACAATTATCATTCTACCAATGGTGTCTTCTTAGGCTGTACAAGTGTTAGACCTAAATGACTTAGCCAAATAGTTGTGTTTTGGAGACATCTGAATGGGGATCAGGATTCTCACCTGTCTCTTCATTACTGCTCTTAGCTGCAGAAGAAGTTGCAGTGTGTTGAAGAGTCCAGCCATTTCTCAGTAAGGAACGTAATCACAGAATCTCAGAGTGCTTTGGGTTGGAAATCACCCTTAAAGATTCTCTAGTCCAGCTCCTCTGCAAGGAGTGGGGCTATGAGAGTTGCTCAGAGCCCTGCCCGATCTGACCTTGGATGTTTCCAGGGATGGGGCATCCACCACCTCTCCGGGCAACCTGTGCCAGTGTTTTATCACCCTCATTCTATAAAAAAAAAAAAAAAAAAAAAAAAAAAAAAAAAATCCAGTCCAGCTGATGCTGGTGCATCCTCAGATGGGGGAGCTGGTGCTGGTGAGCTTTGGAAAAGGACAGCACATTGCAGCTTCCCCTTCAGTTCAGAGTACAAAGGGATTTCTGAGCTCCAGGGGTTAAGCCTGGAAGTAATCTGACTGGCAGTCCCTGAGTGAGCTGCCAGTGGGAAACCCCGCTATGCTAATGGAATTGGACTTTCTTTTAAGCCTGACTTTCATGGCATCAGTTAATGATAGTGAGTTAGAAAGCCAGTTGTTTTGCAAAGTCAATAAATGGTGCCAGTGTTGCATGGTTCTGTTACAAACCTCTCATTAGTGCCCTGAGCCAACAACACAACTTCCAGTCCTGATATTTATTGGCAGCCAGGACCCATGGATAACCCAGTATCTTTTCCTCCTAACATATCAGAGGACTAAATAAAACATGGGGAATGTATGAAATTATGTTGGCAGAGTTTGATTAACCTGGCTGGGGGCAGCTTTTGAATGGAATATAGTAAATTAAATTCCTGGTTGCATTCAGTGATCCTTGCCTTTCATGGCTACTCATTTTGGGAAAGAACCATTGGAGGACTCCAGCATGCCAAGGAGTTTGTGTGCAAGCACCTTTCACACTGCAGATTTCCATGGCATGCCCACCTGTGAGTTAAATGTGTGTGCCCATGTGTGCAGGTTCTGTTTACGGATGAGAAACAAACACCACAGGTAAGTGCCTGCTGGTGGTACAGGCCAGGAGATGACACATCCATTGCCTCCTTCCTCTGGCAAATCTTTGCATTTGGTGATGTCAGGGTTGAGACCTATCCTGATCCATATTAGGAAAGGTCCATTATATGAAAAGCAGTACTTGAAGGCTACTTTTGAAGTTTCAAGGTCTTCATACTCTCAGTCCTTCCTAAAAAGTACTGATAGTTCTACATATTTGAAACCATAGCATAAAAATCTACAGATACCCAAACCAAGTTGCTCAGTGGAGAAAATCCACCATGCCTGCAGTTAGGCTTTCACCATCCCAGTCGTTATACATCCCGTTGTCACCCCTCTGCAGCCCTCAGGGGTTTGAATTCCTGTTTTGTTCAGTTTAATAGATACATCATCCTGTGCACACTGTCACTTTTTGCATGCTGGATGTGCTCTGTGATATATATGAAAATGCTTCAATAGAAAGAAAAAAGTCTCTGTACATGGGCATTAATTGCTGTCAGATCCTCGTGGTTTGGGCCAAGTCATTCCTGAACAGGCACACATTTGTTTGCTCTGCTTAGGCACTACTGAGATGCTTTAGTATCTGTCATTAATAGCAAAGGAAAATAGTTGGTTTAACTAGGGGAGAAAGCAACAGTGGAGGATGAAGGTCCAAGAGCAGTTGCCAAATTTCTTTCAACCAAATTGGCTGCCAGTGTGTACTGTGAATGAAGAAAATTGAGAACGGCAGCTAAGGCTTAACTAATGCAATCCTATTTGGGGCTGCAAACAAAGGCTTTGGCCTCTGTCCACAGGATCTGACCTTTCCATTGTGGATTGAAAGTTAAAATGATGGCTGGATTCAGTTTGACTAAGAAGGTACGAGGAGAACGAGACGGAAGCAGAAACCTTGGCCAGGTGTTGCTGAAGAGTGCAATTTCTTCAATGCTGGAAAAGCAAAAAGCTCTGTCTTCATCTGCAGGTGTCATTTAGAAGCAGACTGAATAAAATCCTTCAGGATTTCAGAGGGTGATGGTGTCCATCCAATGCCACTGGCGTGCTGGGCTGTTAAATAATCCTCAGCCCTGCCAGACTTGGGAGTTATTAACCATTGTCACAACTTGCCTCCAACTCTGTCTCTCGGGGCATCTTTTTCCCATTTGCAGTTATTCATATGAAGAGCTCTTGGGTCTCGTCCAGGCTTAGCTCTTGGTTTTCCCCTTTGTTGGATGCCCAGGGAAAGGCTCTCTAAGAGGGGCCTTTCATTCTGCATTCACAGGCTGGTCTTGGCTGACTTGCTTGGAAATACAAACACCAAAGAAGCAAGCCCAGCTGCTCCCTTAAAGCAAGTGATAGTAGAATCACTGCTGCTGCAGCAGCAAAGCCCTGATAAAACTAATGAGTGATCTGCACACACAGGTACGAGCACACACCTGCAAACCTGCTGGTACAGCCTCCTGGGCGTGACTGTGCCATCCCCAAACCTGCTGAGACCAGAGGGCAGGCTGAGACCTTGGGGAAAGAGGTGGAAATAATTCTGTGGGCATGCCAGAGGTGGCTATGCTGTGTCTGTCCAGGTTGGGGTGTCACATGCACAGTAACACCAGAGGTGCTCTGCCCGGCCTTGGTTGTGCTGCTGGGTGTGAAATGGCAGCATAGCTGACCTGAAACAATGTAGGGGTTGGCTTTAGCAGAATATCTATGGGTTTTTTGAGTGCTTTTCTACTCCAGTATTTTGGATTTTTTTTTACAAGGCTAAGAAAGTCAGAAAATCTGGAGTTGTTTTACTCATAAAAATTGTTTTAGGAGCCTTATAACTGTAAACGAAAAAGCAATTAATAGCAGGAATCTCTGTTAGATCCTTGCTCTAGCCAAAGCCTAAAATGCAATGGCAATTAGAATATTAAAGCCAGCTTCTTTTCTTTTCTTTTCTTTTCTTTTCTTTTCTTTTCTTTTCTTTTCTTTTCTTTTCTTTTCTTTTCTTTTCTTTT
>VZUI01033322.1:0-39418 GCA_013401135.1 Cettia cetti
ATCCATCCATCCATCCATCCATCCATCCATCCATCCATCCATCCATCCATCCATCCATCCATCCATCCATCTTCCTCACTTTCAAGCTTGAGCAGCTTATCCAGGTCTGGGTTTATTTATGTGTGTGATGTAGCCATGGTGCCAGTTTTGCCAAGAGCCTACCAAAACTTCTGAAATTCTGTTCATTGCTGGGGTAAAATTGCTGTGTTATTTCCATGGTGCTGAGATGTAAATGGTCACCCAGCTCAACAGAGCCACTTCCCACTTGGTGCCTTCTGAGGCAGAGTCTGATCTCAGGTACAGAAGTCAGGATCTGACCACGAAGTCAGGAGTAAAGCAAGGCTGACATTGAATGGGAAAGTTGGGATTGAACAGGGACAGATGTAGGACAGTCAGGGATAGTAGTAGCACACTACATCTAACTTCAGTGCTTGCTTAAGAGTGAGTGTTTATCAATTTATCCTGTAACTGTGTCCTGAAGTAACTCAAGTCCTTTCTGCCACGTGTCTGGCATTGCATAATTCTGACCTGTTTATCAAGCAGCAGCAATGGAACTTGCTGTTCATTTTTTTCCCCTATGTGTTGGGATCAAGGTAGTCAGCCAAGAAGGTCAGCATATCAGCCTTTTCTTGTTAGCAGGCCAAACAGACCTTCAGTTTGGTGTTGAACATACAAAAATGTCTTCCCAAGTCCTACTTGTGGTTTTTGTTTTTCTTTCTTCCCATTCTTTGATTGCACAATCTGAGTATTCCACATCTTGTTAAATATATAGATACATTGAAGGGTTCAATTCAAAGGGATGTAAACTTAACCTCTTTTTACTTAATAGCTCCTGAAGTCCTACCTGTAGTGGTTGTGATTCTGTATTTGCATGTTCAAAGTGCTGTCTTCAAAATGAGCTGTAGTGAGAACAGTCTTAGAGTCAGAATGTTGAGGTTTTGCTCTGAGCACTGCCATGGGCCAGGTGGCCAAATCCTTTCTGTCCTCTGCCTGTCTCCCCTGTTTAAAATGATTTTGTACTTTTGAAGAGGGGATGGGGAAGGGAAAGGAAAGAAGGAAAGGACTGTAAACTGGGCCCTGCAGCCACTCCAGCTCACTTGATTTCAGTCTATACAGTATAGTTCATCAGGGGTCCATGACGTGTGTTTTATAAGAAAAAGCACATTCTCCAGTTTTGTCCAGATTTCTGAAATTCTGAGCAGAATTTGCACTTGCACTTGAGAATTTTTAGACTTGGCCACAACTGCACATAGATGCTGCGTGTCCATTGCTCTAGACATAGCTATGACCAAGACACCTAAACAGGATGTTCTTTAACCAGCCTTGTTGGAATGAGCTAGCAGTCCCAAACTGCCAGTGCCTGGCTTCTCCCAGGGTTTTCTTAGGAGCCTGCACCTCTCTGTCCTGAGATGGACTGCTGGAGCTGCTGAGGACTGTGAAATTGAGGATGGTGAGAGGTGCTTGGGGGGAGCTGTGGGAGCGAGCAGGGAGATGCACATGAGAATCTGTGCAAAGGGAGCATTGTCACAAGAGCAGTGATGCTTTTTGGAGTGATGACAATGACTTCATGGAAACATCAGGTCAGTGATAAAAAGGACAATAAAGGGAAAATGCTAGGATTAGCTTGCAGAGGGCTAGGGAACAATGCAGAGAACAACTGCAGCCTGCTTCCCTTCTCCATGGGGCACCTTCATCTCCATTCTCACAAGCAACACTGTAAATCCAGAGAAGGTTCAGATGATGATGTCAGAAAAGCAGGAAATAGCCACATAAGTTAGGAGTCATCAGCCTGGAAAAGGGATAGTTATAGGGGATCTTGCAGAGGCCTGCATACTGATGTATGTTCTGGAGTCACCAAATCCACAGTTTGTCATCTTCTCCAGTGCAAGAACTACAGGATATATCCAAGTAGTAGGAGGCACATTTTCATTGCTTGCAGTTATGCTGTCAAACTCCTTTTTGCAGGACACAGTGAATGATTTGAGTGTTTATATGTTCTTAATGGAGGATTGAACAATTTAATGGAAACAAAATCCTTTCAGGAGTACTAAATGAACAGAATCTCCAGCTGGGTTGGTCTGGCTGTGCATACAGGTGGTTGGAAAGTGGTAACACTGTTCAGTCAGGTGTGATACATGCACATCCTGTACTTCCGCTGTCTCATTTCTTGAAGAGCCTCCTTGTCTGGGCTGACCCCCTATCCCACAGGGACAGCCTTTTTAAGAGCACATGGGTATCACCTCAGGTCACAGCAGTGACTTCTGCAAGTACTTGAGTACAAGTGACTCAGAGGTTAAACTGTCCAGAGAATTTGCAGATGCAGCTGTGGGGAGAGCTTTCAGGAAGTTCTGATTCCTGGTTAGATTCCTTATTAAAGCACTGCTGGATTTTGTAGAGGAAGAAGCTGTTGAGTAACTGGAGGCTCAAAGGTTGTCGTGGGAGTCACAGAGGAGGTTGCAATATGCTGGACCCATTCCTAGGTGGCGATAGCAAATTGTTAATGGTGCAGGACAAGCCCAAGTTTTCACGAAGTGTTTTGAGAAAAGTTGGAGTGTGTGTTTTCAAAGTACATGTGATGAGTTACTCCCCACTCTGCTGGTAATCCAGGATAATGCCAAATGCTTTCAATAGGAATACACTATTTAAATCAACAGGCCCAGATAACTTTGACCTAGAAGTACTGGAAGTGCTGATTGTTGTTTTTAATTTAGATTATTAGGAAATTTCAGAAGATTGGCTGAAGCTGGCCAGTGCTGGAGTGACCTGTATGCCACCGCCCTCATGTTTATTTTGGGCAGAATTTTAGAAATAGGGATCTGTGTTTTATTAATAAATAACTTAAGGTTAGGGATATAATTAATGCCACTCAGCTTATGTTTACAGTGAGTACAGTAAGTTCACTCAAACAACTCTGGCTTGTTTTTTTAAGATGACCATGGTGATCTGATAAGGCTGACAGTCTAGATTTAAAGTCCCTAGCGTGGTGCCAGGTCCAGGTTCAGCACTATACAACATTTGAGTTGAAAAAATAAACTCTACATAATACTAGCAAAGTGCTGGTGAGCAAATTTCCTTAACTGGTTATGTTAGTGGTTTTCTGGGGAGAACAAGATTCAAAACAAGCTTTTTCCAGGCATCATTGGTGTATGTACCACATTTGTCATTATCTTCAAGGCCTTTATCCAGTCACTTCTCACAGGAGTTCACCAGCACCGTTGGTGCTACAGCAAGAAATGTCACTGTGAAGCTCAAGTCATAAAGGAACAGGAGGAGAGATTTTTCAGTAGGATCAGCTGTGATCTGTAGGTTATGAAACCTTTATTTCTTCCACTGCAGAACCAGTAGTGTCTGCATTGGCACAAGCATTTAGTGAGCTCATCCTCACAGTTGGACATGCTGTTGTACCCAGTACATGATGTGTAAGCACTTCACTGCTTAGATGTAACTGATGACAAGTTCTTGGTAGATGCTCTGTAGTGCCAGGAAAGTTTTGTATGCAGAAGATCTAGAACTTTGTATTTGGATTGTATTATGAGTAAATTAAGAGATAAATTGATTTAAGTTATCATCTGAATTATAACTTACCAGCAACTTCATTAGAGAAGCTCTGAATTGTCACTCATGTAACAGGTCTGGTTTTGGGGAGACTAAAATAAAGATCAGTGATGGCAACAGAGCAAATAAAAGGGGTAGTGGAAAGAAGCCACAGTTTTAAAAATTCAAAAATATTTCAATGATATTTTTACTGGATAGAGTCTTAGCAGTGGAAGTTTGACAACAGACTCTGGAGCCCCTATCTCTTCCTCCTTTGTTTTGGCAAGTGGATTTGGCATCGTTTTTGTGCTTGCTGAGGGTGCTGCCTGTGCTGTTGTCCCTGTCTTTCATGGAGATCTGAAACAGGACTGGTGCTACTGTCAACAGCTTGTTTGGAGCTGATCCGAGGGAAGACAGAGCTGACTCCTGGGACATCTCAGTCTGTTCCTGTTGAATGTGTGGGACTAAATAGAGGAAATTACTCACCATTTCTAGACTAGAGTTTGCTGGGAGTTCTTCATGCCTTTCACTCCCAAACTTTGCTCTGAGGTCCAAAATTTTGGACTGTGGCAAGTTTCAGTCTCGCTTCATTCCCTGACTTTCCCACTGGCATTTATTTGGTGTGGTACAATAAATGGGGCCTTAGACATGCACTGACTGCTTTGTGCTTTTCTGAAAAACCCTAAACATGTGGATGCTGATGTCTCAGTGTTGTAGCACTATTTTGCAAGATTAAATTTCTAGTGCCCTCATGTTGTTGGTGGTTTTGGAGGAATAACCTGGCTCACAGAAGTGCTCCAGCCCACCTTTGTGGGGCTCTGCTCTGTAGTTCTCAGTGTGCTCAGTCGTTTTGTGCCTCATTGCAGGATGTGCACTTCCTGCAGTCTTCGTGTTTCTTACCCTTTGCCAGAGCCATCTCTCCACATTTAAGAGAATCTGCCCTACCCTTGGGCATATAAGGTCAGTAGATGGCCAGAGCACTTTCTTTGGCTTCCCTAAGGATCCAGCCATATCCATATAAAACTCAGGTGTCTGTTTTGAATGTTGTATCACTTTCTGGTAGAAGTCTGTCTCTCTGTGAGATGTGGCTTTGATTGTGCAATTCAGAGGAATGCTCCAAATGAAATTACTGGGATGTACAGAAAAGAACAAGTGGGCAGGATGCAATCCCTGAGCCAGCTGTTACCATTAGCACTGTGTTACTGGCAGAAGAAATAAAAGATATTAATGTTAAAACTGACTACTTTGCATTGAATTCCCCTTTGACATTTGAGGGTTGTGTTTTAAGCTGTCTGCAGAACAGGAAATATTGTATCCCAAGGGAAACAGAAATCCTTATCAACTGCTAGAAGGGAAATACAGATTTGAGGATGCAAAAATTGCCTCTTTCCATTTGGTACACCTGTGCTTACAGACAAAGCTGCAACTGTCTAAGAATTAGTTTGTTAAATGCTTTTGCAGGAAGATTTTGTTTTTGGGAAACACAAATGTTTTACAAAAGTAGTTTGTTTCACCTCAGGCAAGATAAAAGAGAAATGGGTTGAAATGCAAATGATGTTTTCTGATTGAGGACCATTAATTTCTTTTCAGTTACCTATATGTGAAAATTAATATTGGGATGAATCAGGAGTAGGAATCAAACTTTAAAACTCCTACAAAAAATGGTGTCCTGAGAGTAATTGTTCCTTGTGGTTTTGCTGAACTGGCTTCACTGCTGTCCTGTTCTTTTACCTTGTCTTTTGCAGGATGGGATAAACATTCTTATGGGTACCATGGTGACGATGGGCACTCCTTCTGTTCCTCGGGGACAGGGCAGCCCTACGGCCCCACGTTCACCACTGGAGATGTCATCGGCTGCTGTGTCAACCTCATCAACAATACCTGCTTCTACACGAAAAATGGCCACAGTTTAGGTGAGTGAAGGAGGGAGGGTGTTCTCAGAAGAGAGATGCTCCAGCCCTGCTCTCGCTGCTCTTTAATACTTTGCTTGTATTGTAACTCCTGTCCCACACCTGTGAGTAAGGTTTAAAAGGCAGAGGAAAGGAGCACTCGACAGCTGTCAGCAGTTGTAACTTGGCTCCAAGACAGAAATACTTCCAGCAGGTAAAATGGTTTCCATGCTGCTCAGTTTGTTTAGATACATTAGAATTTCATCCACAGCTTTTGCTGCTTTCCTCTGCTACTGCACAGAAGGTGGGAGGCTGGATAAGATGTCTAATGGCTGGACAACAGGGAAAGAAAGAAAGAAAGAAAGAAGTGGGAAGTTTAATTAGTGTGTTGTTTAACTAACTACAAAGCCACAGTACTGGTGTCTTCATTTTTGAAGGGACTTGTCCATGTGAAAGCCTCAACATGTTGGTCCAAGCACTTCCAAAGCCAGACATTAATTCAGCACAAGAGGTCTTACTTAAACACTGAGCTATAATTTGGTTCGTTCCACACTTGTTTCAATAATTGTCTTAAGGACTTAAAGATTTTGCCCAAATTCATACCTCAGATGTTTTCCAGGCATCGGTCATATCGTATTTTTCTAAAATTGAAATTTTTGGCCATTTTCCCCTAAAATACCTTTTCCTTGGATGACATGTTGTCCACCCCAGATAAATTCTTATCTTTTTTTTTTTTTAATCACATAAGATGTACGGTAATTTTTTTAGTTCATCTCAGTTTTTGTGCTGGGATTCATTTGATTTACAGGGAGGGACGAGCACTCCTTTGCTTCTCCTTGCTGTGTCAATTCTACTTCATTGAATTCAAGATTAAATTGGTAGAAAAATACTAAAAATACCCTGCTCAAAACATTTAATAGAGCAAAGATGTTTTGACTTACTGGCTGGGCTAAAGGAAGGAGTGGGATTGGAGTGCAGTGTGTGCCTGGAGAGTGCAGAATTTCTGGTGAGCTCTTGAGAGAAGTACTGGGCTCCTCAGTACTAAGAGAGATGGACTTACTGGAGAGAGTCCAGCAAAGAGCTGCCAAGGTGATGAGAGGTTTGGAGCATCTGTCCTAAGGAGGAAAGGCAGGGAGAGCTGGGATTGTTCAGGCTGCCCATGTCAGTCCAGTACTGATAAGACAAGCACAGGCTTGAAAGCAATAGCTGATGATGTAGAGCAGGAGCTTTTGCTTAGGAATGAGATAAGATAGAACAGCAACTAAGATGATGAAATAGTGAAAGATTTCACAAAATCTTTCCTTTTAGTTGCAGTCCTTGAATTTTAGCATGTATTTCCACAAAAGCCCTGTAGTGGTTTGTGGTGTGCTTCTCTGGATGTTTTCTGTTGAGGTGGGTGGTTTTCCTGCTTCACTGTTTTTTGCCCTGATGGTGCTGTTACTTTTAATCATAACAAAAGTGTGAGAGTCAGGAGGAGGCCAGGTCTTCTATTTAATGAACACAAGCTTGTTCATTTGAAATTTAATTTGTTTCTAATGACCAGAATCTTCCAGTATAAGCTGTATCAGTTGAAAAGTTGCTGCTTTCTCCTTCTTTGTTTTGTACCCAGGACTGTTTTGTGTCTGGGTGTCCGGGCAGATGAAGCCAAATAAAGAGCCCATTTCAGTAACTTCTTTGTTACCTTTCATCATTACCACCCTCTGATTCTTTGCCTGGTGTCCTTGCTTGGAGATTTGTTTTATTTGGGACATTCAGAGTTCTTTACAGCAGTGAACTTATCCAGTCTTCCTTTCTTAAATTTAAGCGTTCCTTTTCCTTCAAAGATGGGGCTTTTTTGGATGGAAAGCTTGTGTTTTTCTAATCTGACTTTGAATGACCCCTTGAGGAGCAGCCTACCCCAGTGGTGAACAATGCCAGTGGGAAGAAACTGGAAAGGTAACAAGAAAGTTACCTTAGAGAACAGCTTAGAGAATTGCATTAGTTGTAAGCACTGCTGTCCCCTGGGTGTCCTCTGGAGCTCCTCAGATGTGCAGTACAAGACAAGAGCTGTATGAGAAGAGGACAGGTAAAAGCCTCTCCTTAGCATTCACAGCTGGCTCCTGTGTGTGCTGCTTTTCTTTGAGCTGTAGTGTCAGAATGGTTATACTGAGAGGGGAGAGAGGGTGTAGTTAGAGGAGACAGGGACGGAAGCACAGAAGGGAGCAGCAGACCTCAGGCCTTGCTGGGTGACCCCACAAAAGCTGCAGGAACATTTTGTTGCCTTCTTAAAAGAGCAGAATGGAAACCTCATCTGAGGAGGCTGTTGGTAAGGGCCAGCAGTGTCTGTGTCACTGATAAAGAAACACAGCATCCAGAAGTGCTTCCTGTGGAATGCTGAAGAGAGGAGCCCCTTGGCCAGGGGTTACACAGTTCCTCATGGTCACAGGACAGAGATGTGAGGAGGGGGTGAGACAGGTGTCAGTGAGGAACCAAGGCCAAAGGGAGGCAGGAGCAATGATTTATTTGGAAGTCAGAATGTTTTCTTCCCTCAAAAACACAACTCCTTGAAGGTCTTTAACTTGCATGGTATTTAGTGCTAACCTGAGAATCTCGTTCCTGTGTTGTGTAAACTCAAGGTTTACCAGGAAGGGGACCAATGTGTTTTTTCTAGGTGTTCCCTGACACAAGCTGTGAGAGCCATGTATGTCTCCTCCTAGGAGATGAAGTAATTGTGTAATCCTACTGCAGATGCCAAGAATATTCATGAGACTAATCAGGCCCTTTGTGAGGCCAGTTAGCTTGAGAGCAGGGTTTCAGGGTTTGAATTTGTCTTTCTTTTAATGGAATTACTGTAGCTTTGTCTTTCCAGTTCACTTCTCACCATTTAAGTCATCTCCTTTTCATCTATTAATTAGACACCCCCCTTTTGTTTTCCTTGCAATTTCTTCTGTTGCTTAACTATTATCTTCCATTGTCTCCATACTTTTTCATTTAATCAGATCCATCAGGAGCACTGTATAAGAACTGTTTTCTTGGCCATCACAAATTCTGGATGTTCTGGTTGGAGCTAAGTCTTGAACTTTATTTGGAGACGTCACATGAAAACTGTTTGACATCGTATGTAGTCTTAATTCTCTGTTCTGGAAAATGTCTTGAATGTCTTCTGGCTGCTGATGAAACACTTTTGGCAAGTTCTGAGCAGAGTCCTGGCAGTAAAAAACATAATGAGATGTGGCTAGAAGTGTGATGAGAATGAATTTGGAGAGAAAGAGGGAAAAATGTTGGGGCATGAGCCATTAAGAAGAAAGTCTTGGACCAGGACATGAGGAGGAAATGTGACTGCTGCAGGTCTCTGGGTTTAAGTGGATGAGTTTGCTGAGGGACTAATGCAGGAGTGTCTCAGATCTCAGACTTTGACAGCAGACCAAGGTAAATGGAGCAGCAGGGCTATAAAAAGAGCATGCAACCCTCTGAAGTCTTGGCATAGAAAACTTCCCATAGTTTGAGTTCGAATGCAGGCTCTTGGAAAGACTAAGTTAACCTAGAAAGTAAAATATCCATTCTGCAGTTTAGGGACTAGGGGGAACATGAGGGGTAATGCAGAAATCTGTTGTCACAGAGAGATGCAGGTGTCAGTCCCAAGTTTAATAGGTTTGACCTCAAAGCTTCAAATGAAGTTTGCAAAGAGCAAGAGCATTGGGATGTTGAAAATAAGACTTCAGATCAATCAAATTTAAAATCATAGAATCCTGGAATGGTTTGGGTCAGAAGGGACCTTAAAGATCATGTTGTTCCAACCCCTCTGCTGTGGGTAGGGACAACTCCCACCAGAGCAGGTTGCACAGGGCCCCATCCACCTTGGCCTTGAACACTTCAGGGATGAGGCAGCCACAGCTTCTCTGGACAACCTGTGCCAGGCCCTCCCCACCCTCACCAAAATGAACAGAAAATACCAGACTTGGCCACAGCCTTGTTCTGTGTATGAGCAGTTTTACCCAAGTGGCCTGATTAGAGGATGTCTGCTTCCAAGGGCATGTAGAACTGTGTGGGTGTGACAGTTCTTCTCCTCAGCAGCATGTTGGAAAAGTAGTCAAGTATTTTCCTGGGCTGGCATTTCCTAGCCTGTTCTTTAGGATGCCCACACTGCTGAACATACTGTGTTTACTGCAATCCACCAGCACTGCTTAAGGATTCTCTGGATCACAGTTACCTAAACAGATGCTGGAGAAGTACCCTGCTGTGCAGGCAGTGGAGTGCTGTGGCTGATTACCCAAATGGATGTTGTCTTGTGATTAAATTCTCTAAGTGGTCAGTTGTGAGGCAGACAGGGTGATTGTTGCTGGGTGGAGAGCAGAGATGGGCTGGAAGGTCCACAAACACATTCTGTGCATGGGGTCGTGTGTAAGTGCACTTCAGTCATGGAGAGTGGAAGTCCTTTGTGTGGTTGGCAGGTGAAGATGTCAATCACACTGTGCCCTAGCACTGAACCTTCATTTAATGTCTTTATATCATTGCCTTGATGATCACATTAACTTTGTGGACTTGGAGGGGAGGCCCTTCACACACTTGCTCTTGCTTCCTGACCTCTTGATTTGTCCAGTCCTTAAGTCTTCAAAAAGTTGTGGTTTTGAACTGGATCCAGGCTTTGGAGGGGCTGCAAAGAAAGAAAACAGTTCCACATTCAAGCTGTGATTATTTCACTTTCTGCTGTTGCCTTTCCTTGGTGTGTAGCAGTGCAGATGCAGAAACTCTAAGCAGACATGTCTGTGCAACAAACCAAGTGCTGTCTGCATAAAGCATTTTATTAGTCTGAGTTACATAACAGAATGTGGAAAACATACATTTGTCTCATTGTAAAGGCAATGTAATGAGCTTATTTATAGAATCATAGCATTATTTCGATGGGAGGTATCTCTGAAGGTCAAGCATCCAATGCTCTGCTGAAAGCAGGCCCCAACTAGATCATGTTACTCAGAAACTCATCAAGTTTTTACTGTCTCCAAGAATGGAGACCACCTGGGGGTTTTCTGGTCCTGATTCAGTGTTTGACCAAAATTCATACTGAATTTTTCTAATTAGAATTTCCCATATTGCAGCTTGTCTCTGTTGCCTCCTGTCTTCTGCCACTGTGCATCTCTGAGAAAAGCCTTTTTTATACCCTCCTATATGACAGTTGTAGGCAGCAAAAAATGTCTGCCCTAATGTTTTTAAGACTGAACAGAGACTTTTTCCTTAGCCTGTCTTTGTCTTGCTGGCCTCTGTTGGACTGACTCCAGTCTCACTGTGTCCTGCTTTGGGGAGCCCTAAAGTGAACATCATAACCAAAGTGTAGACTAACAAGTGTTGGAAAAGAAGGCAGAAATCCCATCCTTTATCCTACACTCTCACTAATACAACTCAGGATGTGGTTGCTCTCCTTTGCTGCAAGGACCCACCACTGGCTCCTGCTCTTCTTGTTGCCCAGGAGGACCCTGAATCTTTTCTGCAGATCTGCTTCCTCTCCAGTCAGCCTCATCCTGTCCTGTTTTCTGGGAGTATCACAACCTGGTGGCAGGGATGTTAGGTTGATTTTGTTGAGTTTTGAGAGGCTTGTGCTGGATCATTTCTCCAGCTGTAGCACTGTGCCCTCCAGCCTATTGTCCACTCTCCTATTTGGTGACACCTGTGAGCCTGCTGGGAGCACACTTCATGCCATTGTCCAGGTCACTAGTGAAGACATGAAACTCTGTTGGCCCTGCCATTGATCCCTGAGGGACAACTCTTGGACTTTGAGCTGCTGATCACAACTCTGCCATCCTGACAGTTCAGCCAATTTTCCACCCACCTTGTAGTCCATTGAAAAACCATGTGCTTGTCCAGGTGCTGGAAGCAGCTTCCAGCCACACAGCTACTCAAGTCTGGCCACCTTTGGCTCTGAGAGGGGGCAGAGGAAGACTCCAGTGGACAGCAGGCTCAAGGAGATTGGCCTCATTCTGGCATAAGGGTAGGAACAAGCTTCCATCTACCTTTTCATCCAGCTGAGCAAAATAATTGCAAAGTGAAAAAACAGTTTGAGTGAGGAACAATATCTGGGCAAAGTGACATGGTGAGAGAAATGCTTATTGCATGTTTTCCTCAGCCACTTGTTCAACATCACCTGTGTGCACCGTCTTTGGTTGGGTTGTAGAGATGGTGCTCAATAAACAAGGTCCAAACTGCCAGGATGTTCATTAAACCATATTGACTATCTGCTGTGATGCTAATTTAACTTTATTGGCTGTTTATCTAGTAAAATATTCAGGATTTCTTTCCAAGCATTTGATTTGTATCTATGCTGTTTTGAATAGAAATTACTTGTTTCCTATCTTGACTCCTAAAACTGGTTTGAATTACCATTTCAGACTGATCTGGTAACATTACATTGCAGCTCTGAGTTAAAATAGTCCTAAAATTAAAAACAGAGGGTGGTGTTCTGCTTCTGCAGTGCTTTCCAGTGCCAGGCAGAAGGGAAGGAGGGGAGGTGGGACATGTGTGAGAACTGGGTGTACTGGTGTGGGTACCAGCCTTCCTCTGGTGGGGATAAGAAAGCATTCTTGGGAGCACACAGGGGGAAAGACTGCAGCTTCCAGACTGACTCCTGGAATGTTAGCTGGAAGTCTGGGTTTAGCTCATGTTGATGAGGTGATGGCAGCAGTTCTGTTGGTGAGGGTGACCCAAAGCCCGTGGGGTAGAGCTGCTGTCTGTGGCTGATCCTTCCCCCTGTGCTGCTGGATCTCACCCATGGCAGGAGGGGATGGGAGGCACCATCCTTTGCAGCAGTAACTGGCTCTAAATGAGATGCAGAGCAGTGCCTGGGGTAGCCTGGCTGTGGTGAGTGTTGTCTCTAGCCTAAACTCTGTTAGCCATCCCAGGCAATGGCTGCCTCAGCTTAAATACCTCTTTTCTAATATGCCAGATGTAAATAAAAATGGAAACCATACACTGTTTTTCCATCTTTTCTAGGTGAGGATGAGGCTGTTCTTTGCACAGTGTTGCTCAGGTGCTCCTGGCTGCAGCTTGGCCCTGTTGCAGAGCTCTTCCCCAGCTGTAATGCCAAGTGCTGAATATTCATTCCTGTTTCTCTGGCTGATAAGAACCAGTTACAGAATAAATCAAAGCAGTTTTATACTAAAATTTTGTTTCTAACACCAAATTAAGTCTTGAAAACTTCTTCCTAGTAACAGAGGGAGAAGCAAAGGAAAGAGGAGCTGCTTTTAGAAAATCAGATTTTTGAGAGAGATGTTAGGCTTTTTCCTGAACCTTTCTCCAGTTGCAAAACCTTGCAGATGAGGGGGTTGGGGAGGGAAGTTACTTCTAAATACATGAGGTAGTGAAATGCAGGGTCAGAGCTGGAATTTATTGAAATGCAGTTATGTTTTGTAGCATGTTAAGGATGTAGGCAAGCAGGGAAAAAATCCTTTGTCTTTTTAATTCTAATATTTTTCCCCCCACAGGTATAGCCTTTACAGACCTCCCTGTAAGTACACCTGTTTTCAGTATTTTAACTAAGGATGCAAACAGAAGGGAGGGGGAAGAGTGTGGGGTGTGATATTTTTTTTCTGTTTGATGCCCTGTTGAAAAAAAACATGGTAACACACATTACTGAATAATGCTGATGCTCCTTCTTCTGAAACTTTGTAATCCTGTGACTGGGTTTGTGGGCTACTCACATGCCTTCTCTCATCCCTCACTGCCTCTAAGAATATGTTGCTCCTTCTGGAATTAAAGCAAGGATGCAAACTTGATTACAGGTCATTGTCTTCCAAATGTGCATAGTTACACTGATGTCTAGTCAGGTCTCACAGAAGAAAAGGCTCACACACAAGAAGCTGTTCCCTCTTTTCTAGACCCAAGTGGACAAGGAGGATGTGTTCAGTGAAAAAAGGTAAAACCAGGTCAGGCATACACCAACAAATCCACTGCCTCCATCTCTCATACACAGGACATATTGTCCCTAAGGTTGCACTCCTGTCTTTGGACTTAATAACCACAAATTAATTACCTCTGAAAAATTTCTTAGTTTTGATGAGTTTTTTAGGCCTCCAAAGTGATCCATTTTCCTGGCTGACTTCCCTGTTGTGTGGAGGAAAGGTTGTTTTGCTTTGCTCTGTACTTCCTGTCAAAAATTTTAACTTGTTCCATTAATTTTTGTATTGTGAGAAATAATGGTTAGCCCACCCTGTTCACCTTCCCAATCAGATTTACAGATTTCTCACATATCCCAACTACAGCCTGCACTTAAATTGCAGTTACTTGTTTGGCCTTTTCACATCAGCTATCAATACAGGGTGGTTTTTTGGGTTTTTTTATGTCCTAAGGTCTTTGAACTTGGCAACATTGCAGTGTGTTCTAAACGAGAAACTCTTTATGTGGGTTGTTTCACAGCAATTCATTCACTTGGTCCAAATACAATTTATTTAAATACAAGAATAGTTTGCCTTTCCATGAAGATTAACCTTTTGGAGTGAGGTATTGTGGTAAGCTTGCATCCATGGCAAGAAGATGCTTCTCTGATGTGCCCTTAGTTTTTGGTGCTGTTTGGTTTCCCCCTGGATATAGATTGCATATTTCCCATATTCCTTCTAATTTTTTCACCACTTTGTCTTCTCATTTGGCAACAGGAGCAGTCTCCATGTTGAGATAGACACTGGATATTTAGGCTCCTGTCAATCAAAAATAGCTGTCCAGCACACGTACCACTGCTCTGTCATTTACAGCTCAAGTGTTGCCATGGAGCTTCACAGCACAGATTTGGCAGGTTGAAATTCCCTGTTCTGCTTAGGTTAACTTGCATCCTGTTGATCCTGGAGTGCACAGTGAGCTGACATAGACATTTAATGTTCATGTGTAAGCTGTTCAGCTCTGTGCTGAGTCTCTATTAGGCTCAGGGGATGAGCAGCTGGGGAAGCAGAGCAGACAGAAGAGTGTTTGCTGCAGTGAGGTCTTGCTGTATCAGTGAGATTCAACTCAAAACACTCCTGAGCCCTTGTCCTGCTGTTTCTTGATCTGGTCAGATCATCCTCACAGGATCTCAGGCTTGTTTGTCTCTGTGTCTTGTGCAGAGGAAATGTTTTAGTGTGAAACTGGGAGAAGATCTGGCCAGGGTAGGTTTTGCCAGATGCCTCATGATGGAATCTCCAGTGGTTAAATGGTGTGGTTAATGGCCTCTGTGCCTTTACCAGCCAGTTTGCTGAGCTGTTTTCTGGGGAAATCCCCTTCTGGCTTTTACAAAAGCAGCTAATCCATAAGACTGTTTTTCTGGGCTAGGAAGGAGAACAGCCCATGCCCTGTAGACCTCCTACTATTTAGAGTTATCCTTCATGAGATAATTCCTCTGTAAAAAGAGAAGGAGAGAAGTTTGTTGGGGTCTTTTCAGCCCTTAGCTGTGGATGTGAGCAAGGATGGGAGACTTCTGCCTCCATGTGGATCTAGGACATCCCTCTGCATATGCTAAATCGCTCTGCTGCTAGCTTCATCCTTAGGGTGCCTGCACCTGACTTCAGCATTCCCTTTTCCAATATCCTTCCTTGGATTATTGCCTTCTTCCTTGCAGGTACCAATGTATTCCATGTGCTCTTTTTGCTCCCTTGGTCCACGGATTATTGGTTGTTCCAAACAGTTCAGGTTACTGCCATTCCTAAAGAAAGGGTTTGCCAAACTCTAGATAGACTTTGGTTTAAATACAGTGAATAGTGTCAGAGATTGTAGAATTCTTGAGGCAGTAGAGGATATGAAGTTGATCACTTGCAGGTGATGCTTTTCTTTTTTTTTATAGTTCTCTGATCCAGGCTCAAACACAACATCCTGTGATTATAAGGTAAAGAAGAGAAAGTGTCCATTATAGGAAAGAGATGGAGTGTAGTCTGTGTTCTTCACCTGCTAAAGCTGCAGTTCTGAAAATTTAACAGGAGTGGGAACAGCAAACTTACCTGAGTGACCCTTGAAGTGCTCTGGTTTGAGCAGCTTCCCATGGATGTTTTGGCTCTGATCCATTCCTCATTACTCACCCCTCTAGGAGGGCTTTAAGGGAGAGCTTTTCCTTGCATTACAGCCTCAGGGGTGTGGAAGCTGACTGTAACACACATCAGGTGGAAACTTGGCCAGTAAACCCCATTACTTCTATACTTTTTAAGCTTAAATTTTAGGGTTGGCCTGTCAGTGAGATTATATAAGGAATTAAGTTGACCCTTCAAAACACTGCCAGATTAGAAATAATTTCCTTGAAATGCTTGTTCCAAAATTCCCCTTTCAGAGGCAAATGGTGAAGGCAATATTTTGCAAAATTCACAATATTAAGAAGTTGAAATGGATGCTTTAATTTGAAAATCAGAGACACACATGTTGAAACATACTTGCTTTGGCTTGTTTCAGTTTCCTTTAAAGGGTGTTTTCATTTGTACAAAAATACATTGATAGGAAAAACCACATTTTGGCTTAGCACAGGCTGAAGTTAAAACCAAAATAACTGCTTGAAATAGGAGTGATTTCTCACAGAGGGAAAGAGGGAGTTTCCTCTTTTTTTCTCTCTTTTTTTCTTCTTCTTTTTTTTTTTTTTTCTTTTTTCTTTTCTTTTTCCAATTTAAGTCACTGCTCAGGCCCAACTCTTAATTACACAAACCTGGATCAGGTCTATCCTGCCTGGAGGTCTGAAGGAATAATATGAGATGAAAAAAACCCCAAAACAACAAACCAGAAGAGCCCAGGGTGGGATTGCAGGAGTGCAAAGGGACAAGAGGGTTAAAAACAAGGTCAGGATGGGTGACCAACATCAGGGCAAGAGGTGGGCCAGATGTCACAGGGAAGGTGTTCCTGAAGAACTTGGCAGGAAAAGCATCTCCTGGGTCAGTGGGCTCTGGGCTGGTGTCTGCCTGCACCTGGCAGGGTGCTGGAGAAACGTGCAGTTCCCAACAGCTGCTAAACAGAGAGAACAACACACCCCACGTGTAAGAAATAGAATTTTACCTCAGAGAGGATTTGAGAGATACAGAGGGTAGGCAGCTTCTGCTCAAAGATGAACACAGCCAAAAGTGATTGAAAAATACTTGACATCTTGTAAATTGGGGGGCAGTTTGCTTCCAACTTCCAAGTATTTTGAGTGTCTGATTCCTTGCTTTGGAAGCCCTTGGATTTAAGATACTGAGAAGATAATAAAAAGTCTGAAGTATGGACTGTGGAAAATATCTGATCCTTCATTAGAGATATTTCTGTGTCAGCCAATTTTGAAAGACTGGAGAGACTAAATGTAATTACAGCATTTTCCTCTGGTAGCTCTTCCTTTATCATGCTGCATTTACTTTGCACATCTCTGACCTAGAGACTTCCTTGGTATGGGAACAGGAAAGGAGGAGGTGTGGTGAATCACCACTAATGCACTCATCCTGATCTCTTCTCAATTCCAGCCAGTATTTATAGATTCATTTCTTTCCTTTGTTTGAGGTTTGATAATTTCAAAGGTAGAGGAGGTTGGTCAGGTTCTTACCCCGTTCAGTTTTGAACATGAGAACAGAGGTGCTGCAATCCCTCTTGGAACCCGTTCCAGGCCTCAAATCATCCTCATTTCTACAACAGTGAAGAATAAGTTGAAGAAATTTCTCAGGTAATTGTAGGAAAGCCCATGTCTCTTGCTGGAGGAGGAGAGGGTCATCCTAGGTTTTTGATTGGACTTAAGGAGAGAGGTCTGCCCCTCTGCTGTTGAATATCTGATATGGATTCAGCCCTGAGCAAGGCATCGCAGCCAGGCACCTTCCAGACTTCAATTCCATACCTGTGTCCCTGTGCCTTGCCCAGGGTCCAGTTTCTGGCTCCAATGTTTTAGAGCAAAGTGGAAAAAACCTAACACCAAACAGTTCCTGAGTGGTATGGTAGGGATTTCTTCCCCCACTCTGCAGACTCTCAGCACATGCTGTGCAGCTGAGAATTAGTGAAGTTTGTGTCTGTTTTGCAAAGAGAAAAGTAATTTTTGCTGTATAGAAGTAACTTGACAGAGAATGGAACATGCTCTTGGAAAATGTGATCAGCGATGAGAACCAGGCCTACTTGTACCTTTTCTGATATTGTTTCTCTTTTCCCAACATTTAAGTGGGCTCAGGGATTCCATTTGTATCCATAAGCTTATTCTTAAAATAGCATGAATTCAGAGAACTTCTGATATACTTTGAACACCTATTTTCAATTAGATCATGCTTAGATACTGAATTATTGGCTGAATTTTAAAGGCACTTTCATGGTGATAAGCTTTTTATTTTCCCCATATTCTGGTGATGGGTCAAAGCTTCCATTTGGATCTATAGACTTATTCTTAAAATGAAATTCATCTATCAGTAGTGTAATTTCTTGTGTGGATGCTTTGGGATCTTGGGATCGTGAAAGACCTAACCTCAGACCACTGTGTTCCCTTTTCATCAGAGATGTACAATATTGAGATAACAGTTTCCAAGGAATAAAAGAGTTGAGTTGAAACAGGAGGGAATACATAGATCCATTGATTGAGAAAATGCACCTCTCATTATTATCATTATTATTACTATTACTATTATTATATATTGCTGTTATTATTGCTGTTGTTACTGTATTATCTGCTAGCTCTTGAAGCTTGAAAGAAATTGCAGAAAACTAAGCCAGAAGTGGCCATGCACAGACAGCAGTCATGGACTTGGTCACAGGCTGCTGAGGGATTGAAGCCATTGTTCTGAGGGATTGAACTCATCATTGATGCAGTAGCTTTTCATAATGCACAATAAGTCACAGGATTCCTTGAGAAGTACCCAAAGGGCTGTTGCCTCTTCCAATATTTATTTCAATTCAAAGAGCATCTTTTCGGTTTTACCAAATCAATAACTGGAACAAAAGAAGGAGAAAGCTGTGTTTAATACAGGTTTGTTTTTCTTCCTTCCCAGTCAAACCTCTACCCTACAGTGGGTCTCCAGACTCCAGGAGAGATCGTGGATGCCAACTTTGGGCAGCAGCCCTTTGTGTTTGACATCGAGGACTACATGAGGGAGTGGAGGGCGAAGATCCAGAGCACCATTAAGCGGTTTCCCATAGGAGACAGGCTGGGAGAGTGGCAAGCCATGCTGCAGAAGTAAGTCACTGCCTTGGTGTTCAGCTTCTTCCCTTTTGCTAGGCTTTAAATACTTCTTAAGTGCTAATTTGTGCTCTCTTATGGTAAGAATTGCCACTCTGTGCATTTTACTCAAATTGTTTTACCCTCCATTCTGTTGTTTAAGTCTTTCCTGTGTAGATTGCTGCTGTTTCAAATGTAAAAGATATGGGAGAAGTTTTCAGGCCAAAGATTGCATGAAAGCTTGTAGGAAGGGAAGAACATACATTTTGGGGTGATGCTCTGTGAGAGGGGAGATGACACCATGAAAACTCTTAATATAGGAGAAAAGCCAGTATGTCAGTCAACTGAATTCAAAATGAAAGAACAAGAAATAGCCTAAACCAAAAGCTTCCAAACCTAACTGAAAGCACAGTTATGGCATTTTATAAATTTATGAATATCGAAAGCACTTCTCATTGCAAAAAGGATTGAGTGGAACTTGATGAGAACAGTTGGCAGGAGTTGCCAGAGGTCAGGAGCATTATTGATGCTGTTATTTGCCCTCTAAAATGGGACCAAATTAGAGAGCCAGGACCTCCCTTAGCAAGAGCTGTTGACTCTGCTGCAGTAGGACCAGTTTATCCCTGTGTTTGTTCCTTGTGTTCTCCAGATTTTTTTGTTCTGATGTGCATTGTGGGATTGTCAGGGTCACCACTCTGGAGTTCCTTGTATATAGCTCTTGTGCAGAAGCACTTGTATTTAAAACAACTTCTAAAAATTACACACCTGCATAAAATGTTATGCCTAAAAATGATTGCTGACTCATAAAATACTTGTCTCTTGTACTGAACCCAGTTGAGTGTGTGCTTTGAGCTGTGACTTGATCAGATCAATGCCAGCTTCATCATGAGAAGCCTGTTTTGAGATTCATCGTGAAAAGCTTTGAAATCCTGTTGCTGGCTTTTTAGATTTTGTTAAAATCCAATGAGCATTAATATTGAGTCACTGTGTCCTAGAAAGGCACAAGTTCATTAGAAATGGTCTGTTCAGGAAGATGGTTTTGTTGTGTTTGTTTTCTGACAAGTGATACTTCTCCCTCCCCCAAGGTTTTTTGAAAATAAAACTTCGAAGCATGTTAATGTTTATAAAATCAAAGCTGACGGTCACCAGATTAAAATATATGTGAATGCACAGAATTTATAAGGAAATTGAACTACTAAAGATATAATTGCTGGCAATAAGTGATAGAAGAAGTTCAGGACCAGAATATGTTCTTCTTTTTTAGAACTACTTGAAAGCCTCGAGCCTCTCTGGGGTTCAGATTTATGTCTATATAGGATGTCACAGGCAGTAACACAGTATTGAGCCCTTACAAGTGACCCTTGGACAGCAGTCATAAATAAATACTGTATATGCATTGAGATTCTTAATATTTTGATTTTTTTTCCACTCTGTAAAGTAAATTTAGATCCTCCCTCCTGCCTGCAGAGGACCAGGTGCCTGTCTTGTAAATACACACAGTTTAGACCCAGAAGTAGAACCTTGGCTATGTCCTAAGCAAGCTGAGTTTCTCAGTGAAATTACAACTTCTGTTGTGTTGATTTCTTTTTTCTCCAGTGTGATGACTGTTTCACTGGTGCCTCATCATCTCTTTGTATTTTCTTTTTTTCTAGTATGGTTTCGTCATATTTAGTTCACCATGGGTACTGTTCAACAGCAACTGCCTTTGCCAGAGTCACAGACACCACAATCCAGGAAGAACAGACCTCAATAAAGAATAGACAAAGTAAGTCTCTCAGGTGTCACTCCTCCCTTTGGGACTCTGCAGAGGAGTGAGTGCTGTGGAAGTTACTCCAAGAGTACAGAGCTGTCCACAGCACACTGCTGACCATGGAGTAGAGCTTGGGAGCACTTTTCCCATCATCACTGTGCCCTCCCCACCCTCTGCCATCTTTGCCTGGAGAACTGCCCTGTTCCTTCCTGTCCCTGTCTGCTTTGCTTGGCCTTCACCTGAGCTGAGATCACTGTGCACCAGAGATCCCTTTGGGTTTGAGTTCTTCACTGCAGGCTGTTGCAGCAGGGGCAGTTCCATTAGCCTGAGCACAGGGACTCGGACAAGTCCATTTAGTTTCACTGCAGCTCTGAGTTAAGGACTCTTCCAGTCCCTCTGCACATTGTGATTTCAGGTAACTTTTACACGCTGAGGGGTTGTCAAATTCACAGCCAATATGTTAAGCTCACACTGGGTGAAGAATTTGTATTTTGTGTCTGTTTTGGTTGCTGCTGTTTGCTCACAAGTGGCTCATCTCTCAGTTGGTAGGGCTGTCAGCGCTTTTGGTCCTGCAGAATAAAGCCTGCAGCTTTCTCCTGCTGTACCTATTTTTTAAGCTTTTCTATTCACAGGCTCAGCCTGCAGAGTGGCAGAACATTGGTGTGTTTTCTGCATTCTCCTGGCTGCTGAATACAGGCTACATCCCTGTACATTTCCCTTCCCTTTGTGAACTGTTTCTCGTGTGACTGTTACGTATCAGAGCATTGTGCCCCTTTGTGGCTTGCTCTCCATACATTGCATGTGCTTAGCCAGCATTCAGGTTCATTTGGGGACTCTGCTTTTAAATAACTTGCAGTTGCTGCCTCTTAGTGCTGATGGGCTTTGTGCTTTCCAGGTCATGCATTATGCAACCCTGACCCCAGCCAGTGTTCCCAGTGGTGTGGGTTTAACTGGCAGAGCCTGGCCGGAGGCACGCGAGGTGGTGCAGGCTCACTTGCCTGAGGACAGGGGACAAGGCAGATGGAGGGAAGGAGTACAGAGCCCTGAAGTTGGGGTTCCAATAAAAGGTGTGAGGAAAACACAGATGGGAAAACAAAAAGAGGGGGAAATATAAAAGGGAATGACATCTGTGAGAGTTGCCAAACAAGGCAGAGCAGAGCTGTCAAAAGCAGCGAGACGAGAAAATGGACGTGCAAAAGAGTGAAATGAGAGCTCTTGTGTTGGTGTGAGAGCCACGGCTTTGGTTCCAGGTTTCAACTGCAATAACAACCAGATAGACACTGAGATAGTGGGAGACAAGACAAGTCATTGCAATTTGTTACTGGAATTGTTAATGAAGATTTACCAGGCTGGGCTTCCAACTGCTCCAACACTTTGCAAAAGCCACAGCCTGTTGTTATCAGAGGCTCTGCTTGCAAAGCACCTCATGGGCCATTCCAAACCTTCTCTCTGCTGTTTATAAGGAGTGCTAGAAAAACAATGCAGTTTTAGTTCTAAGTTCATTTAATTTTTTATCTGTAAGTACACTTAAAAAAAAAAAAAAGAAATATGAGTCACTGTTGATCAGCAGCTGCCCTGAGCTTTCAGGGATCTTGAGTTGAGTCTTGCACTTGTGTCTTCTGACCCACTGAAGGAACGTACATGGGACATGAACCCAGCATGATAAGTGTCTTCTGCCTTGTGTCTTTGCACCTCCTAGAAGTGTACAACTCATTGAGCTGTTTCCAGTGTAGTCAGTAGCTGGTACTTCTCTGGGAATACATTGAGTGGATTTGCAGGAACACAGTTTTGTTGAGATAATTACTTCTGCTTAGCAGTAGGAATACTGTGGATGCAGTACTGTGCTATGATTTAAGACCACAGACCCTCTAGGAATACTCCATTTATCTCATACTGAGCCATAGATTTGCTCCCAAGCTTGAACTAGACAGAGAATGTAATGTGAGAGTGACCTAGGAACTTGCCCTCTGAAATTGTCACGTCCCCAGCAGCCTCCTTGTTTCCATCCAGCTGGAATATCCTGCTTTCGCTTCCATTGCTGCAGAGCTCTGTTGACTAAAGGACTAAAATCTCAGAGCACCTCAACCCACCTACTTCATCCTTCAGATCCTTCTACTCTTGGTTGTTTTTTGCTACTAAAAGATCCTTCCATATTTTCACAGGGTTTTCCTCACCCTAATCCATAATAAACCAAATATGATCTCCAGTTCTCCCAAGCCCTTGTGCAGGGTGGTAGTGGGGAGCTGGGTGGAATGGACGAGACAACTCTTTGGCTGTTCCTGTGGGCTGTTCTGTGTGTCACTTGGTCTCCTTTTGCTTTCAGGAATACAGAAGCTAGTATTAGCAGGCAGAGTGGGAGAGGCTATAGAAGCCACCCAGCAGCTCTATCCTGGCCTCCTAGAACATAACCCCAACCTGCTCTTCATGTTAAAGTAAGTATGAAAAGCTTTATGCTCCCTAATGCTGAAATGTGTAAATGAAGGAGGGAAGAAGAACCTGTCCAAACATCCAGTCTGGCTGCACACCTTGCTCTGAATTCAAACTGTTTGAGCTCCCTTTGCACAGTGCTTACAGCACTGTAGATGTAGCCCTTTTGTTGCTGCTCAGACCCAATATAGTTTTGCCTCATGAGGTCAGGCATAGGTGGGTGAATTTTAGTTCTGCTGACTGCCAGAAATTCCTTCAGAGGAGTTTCTTTACTGGTCTTGTGGAGATCTTGGAGTGCTGGAACAGTGTCAGTCACTGTGAAGGTTCCTAGAAAGGCAGGTATATGGAAAAGGCTGTCTGGGGTAGAGATTAAAGGGAAAAGTGTCCCAGTTCTCCCAGCTGTACAGGCTGGATCTCCCCAGACTTCTGAGACATCTGAGGACAATTCCCAGTGAAGCTAAATGAGGAGCTGTTCTCACTGTCACTGTGGATGTTGCATTTTTTACTCTTCCTTCTCTATTTCCATTGGCCACCAGTATTTTTAGGTTGATGCAGTAGTGAAGGAATGATGGTATTTGACAGATTTAGTACCTTCTCCCTGAAAAAAACCCTCCACAGCTGAATTTTGGAGTACCTGCAGAAGAACTGGAGGTGCAAGCTGCAAAGGAACAGTTTTTTCTTAGCACAGTGGAATTGAACTTGCTTTTTTGGGAATGTCTCTACATCCATTAGCATCAAAGGTGAAGTTTCTGAGCTCCTTCCTCTGTAGCATCATCAGAGCACTCACAATACAAAGGCATCAGGAGTCTGAAATACCTTTCTGAAAGTTTCTAGGACTTCCCCAGTGGGGCCCTAAGGCAGGCTGAGTGCAGAGCATGCTGGCTGTCACGCCCCCCTGTGTCCCTCTTGCCTCCCATGAAATCAGGTGCCGGCAGTTTGTGGAGATGGTGAATGGCACGGACAGCGAAGTGCGGTGTTTCAGTGCCCGCAGCCCCAGATCCCAGGACAGCTACCCCGGCTCCCCCAGCTTAAGCCCTAGGCATGGATCAAGCAACTCACACCTTCACAGTACTGGTAAGTGTGTCCTGTGTCTCCAGATACCAAAGGTGGATGTGGTGGTGTCTGACATTACCTGCTGCTTTCCATGTGTTATTCTCTGGAATGTTCCTTTCCTTTCCCAGCTGAGGGGATGTTCTTTTACCATGGGTGTCTCTACACTGTCACAGAATTGGGTTTGCATTAGTTATTTTCCACAATTGTCTGCAGAGCAGGTTTATTTCAGAATAAAGAAGCTTTTGAAGGCAGTCTTGTGCTGCAGCCACCTGTGACTCAGTGTTTCACTGATGGAGTGCTGAGGGGAGGTCTGGAAAACAAAGCCTGTTTTCTGTACCTTGGAGTCTGCAAAATAATTGCTTTCCAGAAAGAACTGAGTGGAAGCTGCTTTGCCAATGGAGCAAAAGGTCAGGGGGATGCATTGCACAAAAGCTTCTCCCTACCCCATGGACTTTACCTTGCAAGCTCTCAACATGCGAGAAGGGAACAATTCCATTCCAGTAAAACCCAGCTCTGGAGCATCAACTCCTTGGAGTTTGGGAAATCAAACTTTAGGTTTTGAAGTGGAAAGAACAAAATAAATGAGGACACCTGAGGTATCTTCCCTAGGTAATTACTGACTGCAGCTTTGGACGTGGAGTGAGCCAGGAAAAATGACCTGCAGAGCCCTTGGAAACAGGCTGAGCTGCTTCACTGAGCTGTGAGCTGCTCAGAGCCGTCTGAGTGTGTTTTGGGTTGGTATTCCCACTGCTGCCTGTGACAAACTGTGACAGGCAAATATTTAAGGAAAAGGAAGACAATTACTTGAATACTTTCAAGCTATCACACCTTTCCAAGCAGGTATCTTTGTTATCCTCTGCTGGGTTGTGAGAAGCCCTGGATGTGTTTCCTTGACTGGATAGTCAGAATGATCCCATCAGTCCATAAAAGCTCTTGGTAACACCCATGCCTACATTTGCAACTGCAGTGCAAGGCAGCATTTATATATGTTTTTCTCTACACATGGACATTACCTTCCACAGTTCTTTGTCAGACCTTGTTCTTTCAAAGGAGTGGTAATTTCATCAGAGCATATTTCAGAGATGAAGCAGAACTGTTGTGAACAGGCTACTCTGTCTTTGTCTTAAAAATGCACAGAACAGCCCATTTGAGTCTTTGTGTTGCTGTGATAGAAATTAGAAATACATTCTCTGCTCTAAACATAGTTGTGGGATCAGCTGATCAATTTGGATATATCACCATCACTTCTGGAGAACAGCCATGCCAGGTCACATCATTTAGCCAAGGTCCTGTGATCCATATTGGTTGCCTAGGGAAGAATATATGAAGACGACCAGCCCATAGTGAGGTTTTTCCAAAGTATTTTAGCCTCTGTCAATTCTGAATCCATATAAAACCTGTGGCAATGAATAAACATTTGTATTTTATGTCAGTGTGTTCTGCAGCTTGATAAGCACCTTTTGTGGAGGTGAAATTTCAAGCCTGACTCTGAGAGGTTTCTGTTCTCCTGAGCAAGGAAGGTTACCTTGTGCTCATTAAGAGGGTTGCTGTTATGTGCTTGTGCTGTGTGAATCATGTACATCCCTAACTTTAGATAGGTTATGGAAAGCCTGGGCAGTTCTGCTTTCAACAGTAATTTCTGTACTCGTGAACTGTTTCTGCCAATCTCTAATTTACAGCCCATTTTTAGAATTTCATGAAGCTCAGATGTTGCTGGTGAGCAGTGGGGTTCCTTTCATATTCATTTGTGTCTTCTATAAACCCCATTGAATTTAAGAATTTAAGGAACCGTAATTTAAGATCTGTAGTCTTATTTTGCTCTCTTTCTTTGGGGTCTGCTGTCTTGCTAAATTGTTGGTTTCACAACAGTGACATTTTCAGTCTGGTCTCATTTTTCTTTCTTCTTGGCTTTCAGGAGCAGATAGTCCAACCTGTAGCAATGGAGTCATGTCCACAAAAAGCAAACAGAGTCACAGTAAATACCCAACACTGAGTTCATCATCTTCATCTTCCTCCTCCTCTTCCCCTTCATCTGTGAACTACTCTGAGTCCAATTCTACAGATTCTACCAAATCTCAGCAGCACAGTAGTACAAGTAATCAAGAAACCAGGTATTGTTTTTCCTCTGGAGACACCTGAGGGGGGTGGGATGCCCTTGGATCCCAGTTTGCCCAGAAGCTTTCCCAGTCAGCCTGGTGGTGTTTCTGCTGCCTCAGCCAGGCACTTGTTTCTGCTGAGCAGCTTTCCTGCCCTGTACTGGGTGAAGCAGCAGCTCAGGCCACTGCTGGCTTGGTGCATTGCCTTCTTGTGTAATTTCCTTGGGCTGTTGTCCTGTTCCTTCCAAGTGAGCCTCTGAGCCAGCAGTAATTTTCTTTTGTGCAGCAGGTCAGAGTCAGCCTCCCTTCTCCAAGAAGCCACAGGTGATCCAGCAGTTCAGTGCAGTCACTGCTGCCTTTTCTGGAGCGTGCAGCAGAGTGAACTGTGGTGAAAACTGAGCTTCCTTTGGGCTCTTTCTCCACACTGCTGTTGCAGGGCAGTCTGAGGCCTCAGTGGAGCAGAGGGTGTCATTGTGATTAAGAGAATCATTTGCTAATTGAGCTGGCACTCATTTGTCAAGTGCTGTGCAGAGCATGGCTTGCAGGGCAGTTTGTAGGCTCACTTGTGACCTCTGGAGGGCCACCTAGCATGTAACTGAGTAACTGAGTGAGAAACTTGTTCAGACTGAATTTACCAGAATCATTTAATGATGTCAGATTTGTCTTTTTTTTTTTTTTTTTTTTTAATGTAGAGCCCAAATTCCAGTAAGATCTTCTTGTAATTTCAGTTAATCAGTAGCTAATCATCAGTCTCAGTGAGCCTGCTGTCTTGGACATTTAAGTGTTCAGTAGTGCACTCTTTGCAAGGACTGGGGATGTATCATAGCCAAGGTTTCCCTCCTGTGCAGTCTCTGAGTCTGTTATCTGTTACCTGGCTGCTGTTTACTATTCCAAGGATCACCACTTCCTGAAGGGAAAATGCAAAATGTTCTGCACCTGGAATTATGATAGGCACTTAGGGAACAGAAACCTGTTTCATGAATTTTATTCAGAAGCCTGCAACAGTTTTTATTGCACTGACTTGGACCATCTGGCTCCCTGTAGTCCAGCTGGCACCTTTTCTGGTATGCTGGCCATTGCTGGGCACTGTTTGACACATAAGCTCTTCATTTCTTCCCTTTTTAATTTAGATATCTTACCTTTCTTCCCTCCCTTCACCTCAGTGACAGCGAGATGGAAATGGAGGCTGAGCATTACCCCAACGGAGTCCTGGAAAATTCATCCACCAGGATAATGAATGGCACCTACAAACACGAGGAGATCCTGCAGACTGATGAGTCCAGCATGGGTAGGTCCTCAGAGGCAGGAGGGGTAAAGGAAAGTGGGAGCTGGTGTCAAGAGTTAAAACTGTGATTGGACTGTGGGGGAAAAGCATGTACTTAGGGCTGCTTTCCCCACCCAGTGAATGAAGTGCCTGCTTCATGGGAAAAATTAACCTGTCCTGGACCTAAAACTAGGTTTGGCATTTCAGAGACTCACAGCAGTGCTGGTGATACTTTGGAGCAGGGAAAGCAATAGGAGTCAAAGGTTTGTTCCGTGCTGGTTATGAATCTGAGCTCAGAGCAGAGCTGGCAGAAGTGCCTGCTGGAGAGCTGAGCTGGGCTGTGCCAGGCTGGTGATGTCCAGCTGCCAGTGGCCTCAGCACAGCTGTCAGCCATGACTGTCTTGTTTGTGAGTGCTTTAGCCAGGAGGGAGCAGATGAATCAGTTCACTGCCTCTGAAAATGATTCATCCAGTTATAATGGCTCTTGTGGCCACTGGTACTGGGAAGTTGGTGGTGTTGGCATCTCTGACTGAAAGTTTTCTGAGTCCAGGATTTGTTAGACCAGGGGGGTTTGGGTTGTATACACTGTGTTACACGTATGAAAGGGTAACAGATTGGAGTTGCAAGCTCCCAGGATTTTATCAGGATTTCTAGGTAGTCCTCAGGCATTAAACAGAGCTCAAATCTTCCCTGTATCTACCAGGCACTGTGACAAACCCACTACTGGCAGTTGTAGGGCAGGGATCACAGAGAGCTTCCACTGGGATAAACTTAGGGCAGGAAGCAGCTGCCTGCTCCAGAAGGGGAAGGAGTTTGTGGGTATCCTGACACACAGTGGGCATTGGTGGGGACTGCAAGATGATTTTTCCTTCTCCACTGCTTCTCCTTAGAAGACAGCTGCCCCCAGAGGCAGCTCTGTGGAGGGAACCACGCTGCCACGGAGAGAATGATCCAGTTTGGGCGGGAGCTGCAGATCCTGAGCGAGCAGCTTTGCAGAGAGTATGGAAAGAACACCATGCACAAAAAGATGCTTCAGGTAAGCCTGGGCCTTGTGCTGCATTGCAGCAGTTCTCTGGGCTTGTGGGTTCCCTTGCAGACACCTGGGTAGCCACCACTTCTGCACCTGCTGAGCAAGAAGGGACCTGTGTGGGGATCAGAGATCAAAACATGAATGTAGAACATCTACATCCAATTCTCAGCACAAGAGAGAAGAAATGCAGATCCTGCCTGGCTTCCTGGAGCAACTGCATGCTCTTCTTCTCTGCAGGTGACACTCTACCTGCACTCCTGTGCAGGTGGGGGGGGGCACCCTCTTTAAGCTCCTATCTTGATGACCCACTGTGGTCCCTTGCTGCCAAGAAGAAAAGGGCCATTTCTTTTCAGGAGGTAGGCAGCTGTCACCGTGGTGATTGCAGGAGGCGCCCCAGCTGGACTTGGTGGATTTCCTGGGTGTTTGCAGGCCTGCCTGGCCTCACTGTGCCTTTCTGTTCTCTCACAGGATGCCTTTAGCTTGTTAGCTTACTCAGACCCTTGGAACTGCCCCGTCGGCCAACAGCTGGACCCGATCCAGAGGGAACCTGTGTGTGCTGCTCTCAATAGTGCTATTTTGGGTAAGATCTGGTTCCTGGGGGAGTGTTTCCCCAGACATACCCACTCTCAAGGGCTGTCCTGTGGCAGGCAAGAACTTAAGGAAAGTTCAGAAATACTTACATTTAGCTTTAGCCTTTCTTTTTGTTGCTGGGAACTGTCAGGGCAGTAATGCAGGAAGGGGAGTGGGAGGGAAGCCTGCAGAGAACAGATCCCTTGATGCACTCCCATTTTGACTCCCTTCCTTGCATCTTTTTTAATGCTGCTTCCAAGGATGCTCAAGATATTTCTCCCTTGCTTACTGAGGAAATGGAGATCTCTTTGATGTATTTCCTGCCCCTCTCCCTTCCTGCTCTGAACCCACCTGAATCATTTTGTGGACTTTATCAGGGCTCTTCCAGCTGTAGGGATTAGCAGAGTTCAGCTTTGGTATCATCCTATTTTCTAGGAGGGAATGCAGTTGCATCCTCTGCACAATCTGGCTCACTGTGCCCAGGCAGATTTCTTATGGGGTCTGTGCATCTCACACTGAATGTTCCAGAAGGAGAATTAGAGCTTACCTTCAGGGGAAAGGAACAACTTAATGGACAGACCCATGAGGCCTCCTGCTCTGAGTAGAGAAACAGAAATTACATGTTTTGGCAAGGACAATCCCTTCCCCTGACAGTCAGCAGTTGTTTGTCCAGTGCTTGAGGAGCATGGAGAAGTTGCTGAGGGCTGTCACCAGGGAGATGTGGTGTCTGGATGTGCTTCACACAGGTTACCAGGCACCTTGTCTAGCTCAGCTGAGGCTTCCCTCAGAAAACATGGCACTGTAAAGACATTGTGGTGAGGGAGTGAGTTTGTCCAGGGCTTGGGCTGCTGTGCAGCCTTGCACAAGTGGGAGAAATGGAGAGGTTGCCTTCCCCCTGGGACCAGATTCTCCTGCCTTTCCTTATTCCTCCATGCTTTAATATCTCATGTTTTAAGGGTTTTCTGGCAAACAGCATCAGCAGGAGCTTCATTGCCTTTCTGTTGCTCTGGCCACCACAGCAGCACTCTCTCAAAGGCCCTGCCGAGCTGCAGGATGTGTCATGGGTGGTGGGGTGTGTGGAGCAGCAGCAGCACAAAGCTGGCAGTATTTGGGAGTAGCTTCCTTCCAGAGCCAGCACCTTCTGCCAGGGATCCGGGCTTGGTGCCCAGCTGGGACAGAGAGCTGCCCGAGTGCAGGTGAGCCAGCAGCAGGCAGAACAGCCCTTGTAAACAGCTCTGTCTTTGCCCCCACAGAATCTCAGAACCTGCCAAAGCAGCCCCCGCTGATGCTCGCCCTGGGCCAGGCCTCGGAGTGTCTGCGGCTCATGGCCCGCGTGGGCCTGGGCTCCTGCTCCTTTGCCAGAGTAGACGATTATTTGCACTGACAGCCGGCGGGACGGAGCTGCCGTCGTGGAGTGCTGCCCTTCACCCTCTGCTGCTGCCACTCTGCACCACCACCTGGCTCATAGCCTGAGCTCCCTGCCACCACACCCCCGTAGCACACACACGCTGCCCGTGCCAGGAGTGAGCGAGTCCCTCACGGTGTGGCTGTCCCTGACCCCGGGCAGGCCTGGCCTGTCTCCCTGCCACTGCTGCGGCTCCAGCGGCACTCGGTATTTCGCTGGTTATTCTGATGTAGCGCCTTCTGATGTAGGGATTTTTCTCTTTTGTTTTGATTTGAGTTGTTTCTCATGGTTCCACCAGTATTTTATCTGGAGAGTTTTGCTGAGCTGGTTTATGCTGATTTACTGAGGAAGCTCATCAAGTTGGTGACAGCTTGTTCTTTTCTTCCCTCCTCCCTCCATCGTGCACATACAGCATCATCCGTGCTAGTAATCCGAACTCTTCTCACAGTGGCAGTTCAGAGGGATTTTTTTTTTTAATTTTATTTGAATCATGTTTATTAAAAAGGTCTCTTCCACCTCCACAAGGTCATTGATGTATTTATTGCCCACAGACTCGGTCCCAGCCACACACAGCATACAACCCCTCAGGAGGCCGGGTGAGGTAGGTCCTGTCACACACTAATGATGAGAATTGGAGGAGCCTGGTCCTTCATGGTGCCTCTCTTCACAGCCCAAGGCTCCCAATCTTGGCTTTGTGAGTGGGAAGAGTAGAACACTGACATTGCCTGCGTTGGTGATCGTGCTGTAGAAGCATCTCACAGCCCTGAGAAAGAGTTAAATCCAGCTCTCTAAACAGCTGGAGGAACAGGGCTGATGAATATGAAGTCATCTGCCACTGTATGGGTAGAACCAGGTCATGAGAGTTGGCCAGAAGCATCCATGGGTGATGCCCTGGTGGGCTGATAATTTTTAATTAAATAACAGATCCCCCTTTTTCTCCATGGGGGAGGGCTTTGCCACTAACTCAGTAATAACAGTGTTTCCTGCCCTCTCCCATCCCTGTAACACTGATCTAAATGAGCACTTCTAAATTTTGGAAGTGTCTGGAAAAACCTGGGCTGAGCTATGCTTATCCTTGCAGCTGGGACAAGCTGAGGTCAGGTTGCAGGTTGGGGTCAGTACCAGCTCTGTCAGGTCTGAGCTGTTCAGAAAGGAACAGCAGTGTTTCTTTAGGGATTATTAAGATAAATATGAAAGTTTCAGGCCCGAAAGAGACCAGCAAGGGTCTGTGGGTGAGAAACCTCTGAGTAAAATGGACAATGTGTCCATGCTGTGTACCAGGCCCAGGGACTTGAGTGCTACCAAGCATTCAGACCACCTGTGAGTGTTTCTGAGCATGTTCTGTTAGCAGGTCAGGCTGCCAGGCAGCACTGTGTGCTTTGCATCCTCAGCTGTATCATTAGGAGATGGCAGGTTCAGCCTGGCTGCATGGGAGGAGTTGGAATTCTGCACCAAATTAATTTTAGGTCAGTAGCTCTGGGGAGGACCCAAGGGGGCTCAAACCAAACATGAATTTTACTGCTGTTCACGAGTTTTGGGGGTTTTTTTGGAAAATCAGTGAAAGGTGAACAGGTTTCATTGAGGTTTGTCCTTAAAATGGAGATTAGCCTGTGCCAGGGCTTCAAGCCTCAAGAGAATTTGTGTGCTACTGAGAAGGAAAGTAGCAGCAGCCCAAAGCTTTAAGGATTTTCTGGGTTTGCAGGATGGATTTGCAGCTGGCACGAGGTCTGAAATCAAGAGCAGGGGTGCAGATGCCAGAGCAGACTGTGGCAGTGAATGTGCAGATGGTGTTGGAGGTGGTTGGGAACATTTTCCCTGCCTTTTGGTGAAAGTGTGCAGTGTGCAGGGGCCGTGGTGGTCTAAGAAAACAGGTTTAGAGCTGGAGGAGAGACTTCTATCAGATCACTGGTACAGCTGCAAAAAGCAGAGGGAGCTCCACCACAGCCTTTCTTCCAGGGAGACAGAGGCAGAAAGCTGCACCAAGCAGAATTTACCTTGCCAGTCTGGGGCTGCTCTTCCAGCCCTGGGGAACAGCTCCTGTGCCTGAAAACTCATCTGTTGAATTTCAACTCTTGCTAATGGATCTTAGCCCAGCCTGCCATCCTTGCCTTGCTGCAAGTGCAGAGGTACCTCAGTGGGCAGGTTTCCTTCCCAGATGTGCCAAGGCAGCATGTGAGCTCTGCCTGATGGGATTCTCCTGCAGGATTTCCATTTCTTAGACTCAGGCTGACAGCACACTGCTGAGCTGATTCTGGGTGCTGGGGTTCAAATACTCCAGGACCTTGCTTTGCCTTCCCCATTTGCAACTTCCTCTGCTGTTGGTCACCACTTTGCAGCAGTCTGGCTGCAGACCTCCCTCATCTTTGTGGCAACACCATCTTTATCTCTTTCTGAGGTTTTTTTGGTTCCTTCTCTTTGTGGTTGCTTTAAGCCAAATCTCTTCATCATGTGTCATACTAATGCCCCTTTTGGTCTCTCAACAAAGCTTTGCTGACTGTCCTAGAGCACTTTTTTTATTTTGGTTTCACTACAAAAAAAAAAAAAAAAACCAAAACAAACAAACCAAGAGATGTTCCTAGATATCTGGTTATTTTGGTGCCAAGATATGTGTGATGAATGTTACTTGGTTTTTTAAAATTTACTTCAAGTGTTCTGGTGGTTTCACCAGTGGCTTCTGCTTTTTGTACTCACATTCTGACTAATGTGGCCATGACTCAGTATGGGAAGAGAAGTGTGTTTGTGGTGTGTGGTGGGATGTAGGCTCCCTGATTCCTAGATGGGATTTCTGATGTGGTTTTCACGGGATGTATTTCAAAGCCTCTTGCCTGGCTGCTCTTTGATGGTTCATGTTAGCTGAAATTTGGATTATTGCACTGGACTCTGCACAAGCAGCATTCCTCAGCCTCAGGAGAGGCTGCATGTCCTTCCCAGGACCTGGGAAATGCCACTGCTGGGACAACAACCTTTTCCAGTTCCACTGTGGCTGAACACTCAGAGGGATCTCAGCTGTCCCCTGGTCAGTCCAGAGGCACCCCCAAAGAGCTGTGATATGGGGAGCAGCAAACACACTCCTGACACCTGGCACTGCAGCAAAGGCCTTGCAGAAGGAAAACATTTCACAGGGACCTGGTGGAAGCTGATTTCAGGCCTGCACCTCCTGGGCTTTAGGTTTGAATCCAATGCCCTGCCTGTTAAGTGGCCTTTGAGAGGAGCATTTTGGGAACTCCAGACCTGCAGCCTTGGTTAAAGTGTCCTTCAGGGGTTCTGTGGAAAGAGCTTCATGGAGCTGAATTACATCACCAGGCTTCTCTCACCATGGTTCATGCTGCCCCCACAAGCTGAGAGAGCATCAAGAATGCTTTGAGAGAACTTTGGAGTGAGATGCACTGGAGTAGCTAGGATAAGTGTTTCCTGGAGGAGTATCCACCTCATACCCCTGGTACTCCAGCCTGTGACCATCTTAGTGGCTCTGCTGGGTGCATTCCAGTTTGTGGATATCTCTCCTGTACCAGGGGAGCCAAATCTTGTTCCTCTTGGAGCCATCTTGTTCCAGATGATTCCTCTTGCTGCTCCACGAGCCTGCCCTAGCAAGTATTTAACCAAAGCTGTTTTGAGACTTAGAGGGTTGAGAGAGCTCTCAGTCACACTCTCCTGTGAGCAAGGAGGGCAGCAGTCTATTTCCTGTGCAGCCTTCAGTGTGCTTCCAGAGCCAGCTGGTTTTGGGAAAACTTCTTACTGCTACCAGCAATCCTTTCTTGCTTCTCTGCCTCCCACAATCCCAGTATTCTCCCAAGTGCATGACCACAGTGGTATCTGCAGTGCTGGGTGTTGTGGGAGCTGCTCCAAGACCAGGGCCAGCTCTGTGGCTCATATTTGTGCCAAGCATAGATGTGGCAGCTCCAACTGCCCTTCCTGACTTGTTCTTCCCTGCTGGCATAAAGGGGCAGATCCACATGTGACAGTCCCTTTTTGCCACCACAGAGCATCCTGTCAGCCTACAGCTGGGCTGGCTGCAGCTCTTCTGCCATTCTGGAGTCTGTTAGGAGTTGAGCCCTTGTCTGTGGGCAGCAGAACAGAGAGGGGCTGCCAGTGGAGCCCTGGACAGTACACAGCATCCAGCCCTTCAGGGGCTTGTCCAGTGGCTGCTCCCCTCAGCCCCACGTGAGCCAAAGCTGGAGCTTGCCTTGGCATGTGTGCAAGGTGTGTGGGGAAGGATGGGTGCTACAGCCTGGTCCTATTTCCAGCATCCTGCTGGCTGTGCTGCTGCCCACTGGATTTGGACACTGGGCAGCTGTGGCTGGCATGGACAGTGGGCCCCTCTGGGAGTGTCATTCCTCATGGGTACCTACACCTAGGATCTTCCCATATCCTTACTTCTCTTTTTCACAGTGACATCTCAGTCTGTCCTCAGGGGGTGTCCTTGTTTTTCACCTTTCATTAAGGCATTTTTGCCATTCTTTAAATAGCTTTGTTCTTGAGGCTACCTTGAAAAACTGGGGCAAGCAGAGCTGCTGGAACTAGTTCTGGGGATTGATTGAATGTATCATCTTCCACCCTGGGTATCAGGGATTGTGAACCATCTCCTCCTTCAGCAGAGCAGACCAGGCTGGATTGCAGCTGTGCTCTGGGACATGCCTTTGTTAAAATGTAGCACGTTTTGCTTGGACACACGTTTCAGAGTTCTGCTGTGGTGGGGTTGGTAGAGGAGGTGACCTGTGGCAGCCAGGCTGTAGAGCAGTGTGTGAGTGCCATGAAGCTCTGTGGTGCACCTCATGGCATCAGGAAGTTCTTCCCATAAAGAAGCAGTGCAGACTTGAACTGTCCTGTGGCAGCAGGTGGAGAGAGAGGTCCCTCACGCTCCAGGCCTGGGGGAGTGAGGTCCCATGGAGCTGGTCACAGCCTGGGAGAAGGAACAAGGGGCCCTGCAGTCCTGGACTCCACCCAGAAGTCCCCTTTGCAGAAGGAGCATCTTCCTCCAGCCCTGCCAGTGTGAGAGCAGCCTCAGTGGTGGGTAGGGAGAGAGCAGGTCTCTTGTAGAGAGCAAGTGTTGGGTCTTCAGCTGTACCAAGGTGTTTCTGCAGAAGGACTTGGTGGGGACATGCCAGGGGACATGCTGAGAGCTGCTGGGACCCCTCTGCCCCAGAGGGTTGAGTGATGGAGGGAGCTGCAATCCAGCAGTTCTTGGTCTGAGCCAGAGCTGGCTGTGGGCCTTGCCCCGTCTGCTGTGTAGGGACAGAGAGCTGGAGGAAGTGTTGCTGGGGCTGTGTGAGGGGAGCTACAGCAGATTGGGGAGGAAAAGGGAGGAGCTGAGAGCCTGGAGGCCTCTTCTGTTGACAGCAGTAGCTGCTCTCCACTGTCCTTCCCTGCAACAAGAGGTGACAGGTGATGGATGAGTGAACCTGGCATGTCTGTCCCTCTCCCCACATCCCAAACCAGAGCTCAGAGCCTGCAGCTTGAGCTGGAGCAGTGCCCAGCAAGCCAGGGCATCATCCAGGCTTGAGGAGCACATGTCCTGCCATCTCTTACTTCCAGGAGGGCATCTTTAATCTCTCCTGCTTGCAGGAAACCCACCAGTCCTGTGTGGAATTTACACTCACATCACCACAGAAACATTCCTGGAGGCCGTGCAAAGCTCTGCTCCTTGCTCCAAGTCCCATGGCCAGGCAGACACCTTTCCTCTGGTCACTTGGATGTTTTTACTCGGGAGGACTTTAGCTGCATTCTTCCTCCAGAAGGGAGCACAGAGGGATTTTTTGTATGCTGGGCTTCTCACAAGCTTAAACTTGGAGAAAGGAGAAGCAGCAGCAGCTCTGGGGATAATCCAGATTTTAAAGAAAATTTGAAAACCACAAATACGGACTGGACTTCCAGACCAAGGACTGCACCGGCACTGGCCTGGGATCGCGATCGTGTCTCGGTCCCGCCTGTGCAGCCGGGGAGGCAGGGGGAGGCTGCAGCCCCTGAAGCTCCAACACACAGCAGTGCAAGCCCCAGGACCTGCCCAGCACGCAGTGAACTCTTCTCTCCTGCTGGTTGCTCAAAACTCAGGTATGAAATGCTCAGCTGGAGCACGGGGTGCGAGGTCTCCGCAGGTTTCCCGGCAGCCCTGGAGGAGCAGCCCCTGCTGGGCACAGCTGCCTGTGCTGCTGCAGGCTTCTCATGGCCTTGGGACGGGAGTTTCACCTCTCTGGTACAACATTGGCTACGTGGACATTACACAAACTGTGCACATTGGTTCAGCCTACGCTTAGTATTTGTGAATTAAGTTATCTGATGCTTCGCATGAAAACTTCAAAAGAGGGGCTCGGGGGGGTGGATTTTAACTGAGAAAAAGCCTATGAAAATATACTGGAAATATGGTAAAGAAATCGACATTCTGCTGTATATTGACAGAATTATTTTTATTAAAATACACATCCATGTGCAAGAGCCAGTGTGGAGCCGTGTGCTTTGTCAGTCTCTGCCCACTGTGGAAGGCCCCTCACGTCCACTCTGACAGGGGATGCACAGTTCTCGAGGTGTTTGCCTCCCAGTATCTGATTCTGCTTCCTCCCATGGTGCTTACAGTTCATGGGCAAAAATGCCATTAGGGATGTTTTTCCTTTGCCATTTGGTGTCCTAGAAAATACAGCCCTGAAGTGTTTTCTAGCCATGAGCAAAAAACACTGATTAAGCTTTAGGCTGAGGATCATTTGCCACATTCCTTGCTTTCTCCTTTCTGAGGTTTTCCCTTGTATGTTTGCACCTCTCCCATGAGAAGATGAGCCAGCAGCCTGGTTTTAGTACCTGGGATCCCACACTGATCCCACATTGCTCCCACCCTTTCCCAGCAGCCAGGACACCTCTGTCCAGCTGAGGGGGTTGTGTCTTCACCCTCCTGGCACTTGTGGACATTGTTCCTTATCTCCCTCAGATACTTTGCTGTGGTGACCAGCACATTTGGAAGCTGTTGAGGTGTATTAAGGGTTTGGTAGATCAGTATCTTCTCCCAGAAGCCTCCCCTTAATTCTGGAGCACCTGCAAATCCCATGGGGCTGCAAGCATGCCCTGAGGATGTAAAGCTTTTCCTAGGGGTGAGGGTAACCTCACCTATGGGTCCTGGGCCTGTGGGTCCAGGCCTGGCTCCACTATCACATTCCCAGTGAAGCACACTGACCAGGCAGTTTGCTCCTGGAGAAATACGAGCTTGTGGCACAGGGCTTTTTGCTTGCAGCATGCCCTGGCTTTGTTAGGATCTGCTGCTTGGTCTGGAGAATCAGGAGAAACACAAACAGCAACATGTGGCAATGAGTCTTTATTATAAATATTGCTCCACAGGCACGTCTTGGCAGGGCAGTGACAGCAGGAGGAGCTCGGCAGCTGCTGCTCCCTGGCACTGTGACACCTGATCCTGCCGGGCTACAGGACGGCTCCTCCTGCAGGGACAGTGCCCACAGCCACAGCACCCGCTGGGGAAGAGCTGCCAGCACCGTTGGCTTCCTTGGGAGACAGGAGGGCTGGATGGGCGAGTCAGATGGTGGATGGATTGATGTTTTTCCTTGGAAGCCGTTTTATGATTTTATTCACCCAGTCCTTCCCGGGGTCGGCACAAATCTCATCACCATTGGCAGCCACAATCCTGCAGTGAGAAAGAGGAAAAAGAGTGAAAGCATGAACCATGAGCCATCCCCTTCTGTGCACTATTTCTCCCCTCGCTTTTTGCAGCCCCATTCTGGATGGGGCTTGGAGCCATCTCCAGCAGCCTGTGCCCTCCTTGGGCTGATGATGAGTGTCTGAGTCTTCCCAGACCACTAGCACTACCAGAAACCCATTGGTTTCCCCTTTTTGCCCACCCCCAGAGCTGCTTTCCTACCACAGCCCCCCTTGGCTGGGACTAAGCTGTCTGTGGGGCAGGGTGGGATGGGGAGCAAAAGATCTGGAATCCCAGATCTGGGCTGGGAAGCAACCCCTGGGCTACTCACACAACTGCAGGCTGGGGGCAGTCTTTGGATGTCTCGTAGAAGCTTTGAGGGTGTCGGATGCGTTTCTGTGCGTGCTTGAAGCAGCATTCCACGGGTGCAAAGTGGGCTGTGGAGGGAAGGGGGATGTGAATTGCATCACCAGACAGTGGCACCGCTGGATCTGCAACACAGCATGGAGGCTGTGGAGCATCTCAGCAGCTCCCGTGGCATCCTGTGATAGGGATCCTTCACAGCAAGCACAGGACTGGGACGTGGACAGAGGTGGGGCAGGGGACAGCCTGGGACCTGGCACCTCACAGCCCAAACTGCTGCAGCCCCCAGAGCACACGGTAAGGTCGGGGTGCTCAGTCTGGGGATGAGGTTTTGGGGTTTTGCACGGCAGGGGCACAACCTGCAGGGTGTTTTGGAAGCCTCCAAGCAGCTGCACGTTCTCCCTCCCTCCAAGCCCTTGCTCATCCAGCTGAGACCTGGGGAACAATTGCCAGAGCCTCCTCCAAGCTCCTGCAGCCTCTCCCCAGGTCTGGCTTTGCTGAGACCACCCAGCACCTTCTCCATCCATCCCTGCATCCGTGGATGTGCTGCCCTGCCCTGCCCTGCCCTGCCCTGCCCTGCCCTGCCCTGCCCTGCCCTGCCCTGCCCTGGGGGTTGCACCATTCCCACTCCTCGCTGGTGTTTGCTGCCTGACCTCCCCAGTGGGGTGTCCCCAGTGGGGGCTCAGAGCCCTGGCCTGCAGCAGTGGCCCCTGGGGCTCCTTACCTGTGGCGTGGTGCAGGGAGAAGGTGAGGAGCAGGGTGAGCAGCAGGACAGTCCTTGCAGGGAGCATGGTGGCTGTGGTGGCTCTTCCTCTGTGCTGCCTGCCCGGTCCTGTGGCTCTCTCCACACCCTCATTTATCCTCTGCCTGCCGCCCACTTGGGCTGTATTTCCAAAAATTTCAGATGTGTACTAAGAAACCAGGGTCAAGGGGGTTTCTGTTTATTTTTGGGATGCATCCAGCAGTGGGTGTAAAGTTCGAGGAGCAGTTCTGCATTCTATGGAGGAGCTGTGACGTGGCAAGGGAGCTTCCAGGAACTGAAAGCACATTGAAACCATCTTTCCTTGCAGGCAGAACATCAGGTCTAGGGCTCATCTGTTTGTTTCTAACAGGAGAGACAACCCACAGTCCCTGAGCAGGAACAGGTCCTGGGTGGGTTGAATTGGTTTGCCCAGAGCCAAAGGCCAGTGATAGAGTCCCATCCAAACCTCCCCAGCCACCTTGGGCACACAGAGAGCACTGGGTGAGGCAGGGAAGCATGATGGGATGGACTGGGATGGGATGGGATGGGATGGGATGGGATGGGATGGGATGGGATGGGATGGGATGGGATGGGATGGGATGGGA
>VZUI01033327.1:0-49123 GCA_013401135.1 Cettia cetti
CACTCACTGGCATTAAACAAACACACAATCAGACCAAAAACACTATAACACAAAAAAAAAAAAAAAAAAAAAAAAAAAAAAAAAAAAAAAAAAAAAAAAAAAAAAGAATTTACATATCCACCCAAAGCAATGGATGGGACTAAGAAATAATGGTGGAATTTGTGGAATTCACAGATCTCCAGAGCAAACAAAAGACACCAAATAAATCCCACCTACTCAGTGGTACCTGATAAAGGTGAATAATTTTAAACACTGAGACCTCTTAAAATCCCATCTCACTTGGTAATATGGGAGAATGACAGATTTTCTCAAAACTTGAGAGCAAGCTTAATAGTGTAAGCTAATTATAAAATGTCCTTTTCCTTAGCCCTGGAATTACAGTGAGTCAGCTCTCTGGAAACATCCCCTTTGGTTCCACTGTTTTATTATGTCCCCCACATCTCCACAGCCTTTATCCTGCACACTGTAGCAGATAATAAAATCCCAAGACCAGAAAAGGAAAAATAACCAAGATTTCAGTGCATAATCTTTACAAGGGCAGGGGCACAGTGAAGTAAACAGCTCAACATACTTTTGTGAACACATGAATCTTTTATTTCAGCTGGTAAATCTGTCTCATGTCAGATTTTTTTCAAGCCATCAAACCAAAACTGCTCTTTTCTTAAAAAGAAGACAACAGCATTTCTTAGCCTTAGTGCTGTAAAAGAATTCCAGTAAATGCTGCCCAGAAAATCCATTTGGCTGCCTCAGCTATCCAAGAATATTTTTAATGGGGAAAAAAAAAGAACATGTTATAAAAGTATTATTTTTTTACTGTAATATTCCATCTGGTTGACAAACCTGCCTGCAGAGAAGGCTCTCTCAGCAGTGGATATTCTGACTGAGGCACAGAGTTGACAATCCTTAAGATTCAGATCAAAGCCATCCTGAGCAATTTTGGAAGCCATTTCTGCAGGGCTCCCCCTACAAAAAATGAGAACATGTATCCATTTAAAAAAATTTGTCCATTCTAATACTGCACCTTCTTAAAAATTTAGACTGAAGCATGCACAAAAGCACAAACAGTGATTCAATCACTTTTTGCTGCTCCCTGTGAAGGTCAGATACATCATACTTCATGAACACACACATTCCTTTGCCCTTGTTATGCTTTTCACTCACTGATAATTACTACTGAAAATCTGTTTAACCTCTGTCAAAACAATGACTTGTTATTATTGTTCTGACAACTCTGCTTCTCTTGCCTGATCTCTTCAGGCTGATTAAGCAGGAGAAACTTTCTCAGCCACCAGCAACCTGCTGGAGGAGCCAAAACCAAGCAGGGATTTAACAGGGTGTTGCTAAACTTTCACATTAGAAAATAAAAACTCATTAGTACAAACGTAGCTGATACACTCAACGGAAAGAAAGTGAAAATGAAAAAAAAAAGTAAGGAAATGAATCTTACCTTATGTCCTTGCATGGAAACATTCTGAGTTTTTCCATCTTTCAGATTTTTGCTAATACAAAAATAAGGTATCTGACAGCACTTCTTTGTATCAATTGCAGAAAATGAAGGAAGAGTCTGATTCTCTTACAACCTTCTTTAACAGTGTTGGATCCTGTATCTGTATATTTTTTTTTTTACTCCTAATGAGGCTAGAAATAACAAGTATGATTTTGAGGGAAACCTGTAGGAGATCAGAAGGCAGGAGAACAGCACAAAAACTGCCAAGAGGGTGCTTTACTTCTGCTTGGTCTCAGAAACACAATACCTAATCTCTTTAAAAAATCCCAATTCTGTAGAATCATAATTACTCTGTCTTCAACAGGATAAACTTTCAGCCAGTGAAAGACACTTTGGAATTTAGATCTACAAGGCTTCAATAAGGGGATTATTGTAGAGTTAGAAATCATAGATTTTATTAGGGTTTCTTCTTGATTTCACCTTTAACCCAGGACAGCCCCATAATGCCAGGCAGTTTTCTTTTCCCTGTGATATTTTTAAACATCATGAGAAACTTTTACTGAATAATCAGATAGGCTCCTTCCCAAAAAGATAAAAGCAAGAAATCAGTAACATGCTGGAGGGCTTTGGCAGTGGCTTGGCAGAAAATCCCCCTTTTCCTGCAGCTTCAGTGCTCTGCCAGAGTAACAACAGTTGTTTTTGGGGCGAGCAGTGAGAGGGAAGCAGGTGGGAGAGGAAGCTCTCCCTGACAATGGCTGCAATGGGTTTCCATATTCCATGGGAGCATACCTGGAGCCTTCCAAGCAGGGTTTTAAACATTCCTAAGAGACAGGAGCAGCAGTCAGCTGAGAACACACGTGGGGAACATCCAGGCCAGGGTAGCAGCTCCTCCATCCTCTGTGCTGGGAGTGCCTCTGTGCCTGTTTAAGATCTCAACAGTGTGCACACAGATTAGATGTCAGAGATCTGCACAAGATGCCATCAATCCTGTTATTTCCCCGGATTTTAGATTGCTTCTGCAAATATTAAACATGTGACCCATGTTACTTCCTTTTAAATGAGTATTGCTTTTTATTCGTAGCTATTAGAAGATTAACAAGTAAAAGTTAGCTCTGAAAAAGATCTTTACAGTAATTTATGGAGATTAACTTTCCTATTTAGGGTAAAGTCCAGACATTTACAAGAACAATCACTTAAATAAAAATAGAATATAAAGCCTATGTTTAAAACATGGCCTTTATTAGCGCTGTCTAGTGAGCTCCATATTTATCTTACATTGAAATAGTTCTGCTTTGCTTAAGAAAAGACAGAAAAAGTGCATTTACAAGAGTACTTTTTCTTTAATTCTCTGCGAAAATGGAAGGAATTGGAATCACAAGTTGACAAATGTTGTAAAATGAAATTTCAAGAAACATCACTTTTAGTAATGCTACGCCATCACTAGTGTTTCCTCCTGACCTTCTGCCTTGTGGAACCAGAATATCCTGATATACAGTCTAGAGCATCTATGTTATTACTCTACAGCATATTAAACACAGAAAAAGGGGCTCAGACCCCCTTTCAATGTACAAACATGAATAAAAAAATTGTTTAAAAAAATCACTTTTTATACATAATGTATATGCAAACTGCTTTAAATACATGGGTTTGGAAGAGTTATTTACAAACTGCACCTGCCCGTGGGACAATCCACAGGCAGAGCACACACAGTCGCTTTTACTTTATTGGTGCATCTCAGCTTTGGGAGATATAAATTTATTCGGCAGTACAGCAAACACAAGAACTTGTGACAAAGCATCTTAAGGGCAACCCAAGAAATTTTGTTCCTCCAAACAAGGTTAAGTACTAGGACTGCCAAAGTTTCCAAATAAAGTTTGATTTTAACCCAGATGCCTGCTGGCAGATCTGTGTGGTGGAGGATATGTAGACAGACCCATTGGAAGTACAGGTTTGGCTACTGGATAACTCCTCCTCAAGAGCCAGAACTGATAAGGATGTTTTTGTCCAAAGAGTGAACTAACCTAGAATTTTTTTTTTCCAATTTTATTAATATTTTAAAAAATACATAAAAATACAACATCCAATGTCTGAATAAATATATTTAACAAGTTGCAAGATACCTTATTTTACACAAAAATTTCAGCTTTAGAAATCTTGTTAAATAACTTCATTGTTGTTATATATTTCATTTTTCGTCTTTTTGTAACAAAATAAAAACTCTGAAATTACATAGAAAAAAGACAAAATATTTTTGTCAAGGGATAAGATAGTCCACTGAAAACCTATTCACAATTCCACTGTAAACATTAATAAACATTAAAACATTTGCATAATTGTGTGCTCAAAAATCCTATAAAAAGTGGAAGACTTATTACAACTGTAGTTTTCAGTCAACTACACTTCCTTTCACAATTTATTTTGTCCCATTTACAGCTTTAAAACTGGGCACATTGCTGAACACATACTTTGGCAGTTCTGTATAGCAAGTGCTTCCACAAAGAGGAACTACTCACCAAGAGTTACCCACAGCTCGGTGAAAGTGCAGCAGTTACTCAGTTCTTTTGGATAATACTCTGATGTCTGCTTGGTGCACTTGCTTTCTTTTTTTTTTTTTTTAAAGATCACCCTAGAACACCTGAATGCTTCATTGGACATAACTTTGCAAATTTGATAAGTGCCCTTTCTCTGTGTTAGGAAAAACAAAACAAAACAAAAAGAAACAAACAAGAAACAAAAACAAACACAATGACAAAGATGTCACGTTGTGCCTACAAACCTTCAGTTACCAATGAGCTTAAGTTCTCTGAACAGTAAATTAAACAAAAGAAGAGGGTAGGAGGGGGGAACAGGTACAGTCCAGCAGTGGAAGTGTGTACAGGATATACTTGGCAATGTCCAACCAGTTGAGTGCTTTCTGTGGCTGAATTTCAGGGTTTATGTCCATGGCAGCGAGCTGCTGGCAAGGCAGAGCAATGTTTATCACCTGCACTCCACAGCCAGCACGTTCTGGGGAGGAGAGGACGACGAGGGGCTCATTCCAGTATCTGAGGAAGCAGATGACATGGATGCTCCTGTATGGGACACTGAACACACAGAACAACACATCAGCATTAGGTTATTAAAGTACAGCTCCCAAGGAAGGTTTCCTTGGTTATTAGGTTGTGTAAAAGACATCAAAGCAGCAGCACAGGAACAAAAAGCTGATATACAGGTTTTGCCAATTGCTTTCACTGCTGTATTCACAGACACAGGATTAGCCTTGCCCAATATTGAAAAGATAATTTAGATGAGTCTAATGGAAACACTTGCACTAGGAAGTCCAAGTTTCTACCACACAGTTATAAAAGAGTCAGCAAACGTTTCTGTCAGGTTCAAGCTCCAAAAAGCCACAAATATTCTTTCTAAATATGTATGCAAACAGATGGTAACACTTTCCCTTCTTCTAAAATATCATCAATTAAACTCAAATTGCTGTGAGCTACACATTTCCAAACAAATTAACTCATGGGAATCATAAAGCAAATCTCAACCTTACCTTCTCTGTCTTTCTTTTTTAATCGTTTCCTTCTCCTGTCTATGGTTGCTACTTCTGACTTCAAGGACATGTAGTATTTTCGTATCTCCTGGAGTTTTTCTTGTAGGAAGGAGATCCTTTCAGTGCTGCTCATATTGTCCAGTTCATCTGCAAGTGGAAAGAAAAGAAAAAATAGCTTTGTCAAGGTGATTTTTAACAAGTGAATGCAGTTCTTAAGAGAATGTAAAACACAGCATAGAGGATAAGACATTTCCATAACTATGCCAGAAAAGGCTCACATCTAATTTAGAATCCCAAAATTTCCACTTTTTTTCTTTCAGAATAAATTTTCTCCTAAATTCCCTGCAATCAAATCATTTCAAGAATCCTTACTGAGCTGGAAGCTCCATTTGTACACTCTGGGTGAAGCATTCTGGTGGTGGTGCTTGTCCCTGTGTTTGTCCTTCTCTCCATCTTTGATGTGTGGAGAAATCACTCTGGCAGGGGAGCGGGAAATCTTCTGTGGTTTGGATGCATTGATGTGTTTGACAGGAGTACATTTACTGGAACTGTCCAGGACAGGGAGATCTTCACTGTCACTGCTTTGTCCTGAAGGAAAAAGAATTAATTAGGACTTAAAATCTCCACCTTGACATTTTAAAAATTGTGGTTACAGTAAAGAAAGAATGATTAAGAAAAAACTGCTGCTTCTTGCTCAGAAGATCCCAAAGCACACCCAAGGAATAATGATCTCAGATTCAAAGGATAACATGATCAGACACAACATGCACTGAACTCTCAGGTGTAATAATCATGGTTGATGCAGGAGAATTCAAGGGCTGATTAGACCTACTTAAGAAGGAATAGCCAAATTTCTTTATAGAAATAATAAATAAACTTAGCATATTAAAGCACTGATAAACTGTCTTACATCACCTATTTTAGCTTTCTAATACAAAGCAGACACTAAAACCCTTTCCTTAAAGATTAAACCTGTATTAGTATGGGTAAGTAGGACACAATTGTATTTAGTTATCAAACTGCTTTATACATCTGAAGGAACAGTTCTGAAACATGCCTAAAACAACAGAAGTTCAACACGTAACAGAAAATTTTTAGCTCATATATTCAAATATTTTAGATTCCCACAGTAACTGCCAAGCTTTCCACAGGCATGTTAAATATATCTAAATAGTGTATACCAGGTAATTACTATTTTAGTTTGATATTTAGAAATATAACAGTGTTGCCACAAAGCCAAAAACCACGGATTCATTCATGCAACGATTGTCAAAAATTTTGTGACAGGACAAGAGGAACTGTCCTTCAGCTGAAGCAGGGCAGGGATAGATGGGACATTAGACAGAAATTCTTATTATAAAGATGGTGAGACCCTGGCACAGGGTGCCCAGAGCAGCTGTGGCTGCCCCATCCCTGGAAGTGTCCCAGGCCAGGTTGGATGAGTCTTGGAGCAACCTGGGACAGTGGAAGGTGTCCCTGCCCATGGCAGGAGGTTGGAACTGGATGATATTTAAGTTCCCTTCCAACCCAAACCATTCTGGGATTCTTTGAAAAATGAGCTACAGAAACACAAAAATCCAGATTTCTATAGCAACTTATGAAATAGTCAGATGCTTGAGAGAAAAACTAGACAAGGTTCCTTTGAATGAAAAGCTTTTCTTTAGCATCCAACATTTCTCCGTATTACAAAAACGTTGAAATTTTCCCCAGGAGAAACACCTGTTTTAAGACTTTAAATATGCCCTCCCCAAATCCATAACCAATCCAATATTTAAAAATCAGCATAATGGTTAATATGTAGTAACTGCTAATATAAATAATAATTTAGAGGCTTTTTTCCCAAAGTGAGTAATATAAAATAGCCAAGAGATTTCCCAGTTTCGCTGCTACTGCAGAGGTCGGAACTCATCTCCGGCTTATCACCAATAATCACAACGAATAAAAATGAAAAACCTTGAAAGGGAAACCCCATCCACTGGAAATGGTTTGTAACATGAGAACAGTGGGTTCTTACAGATATTTACAGGACAGGATAACCTTGCCCCTCCTCTCCCTGCAGGAATATACCTGTTCCATTCTTTTCATTTTTGGCTGCAGCACTGGTTCGCTTTGGAGTTCGCTTTTGCTTTTTTGCCAGTGTTCCACTGTTGCTGTCACTGGGTCTTTTTTGACCTATGAAAGGAGGAAAAAACAGAACAAAAATAAAACATAGGACACCTCAAATACTTTTGCTACTAAAAAGCTCTTTTTATAAGCAAAAAAAAAAAAAAAAATCTAAAACCAGACAGACTGAGAGAGTTGGGGCTGTTCAGAGAAGAGAAGGCTCTGAAGAGACCTCAGAGCCCCTTCCAGGGGCTAAAAAGGGCTCCAAGAGAGCTGAAGAGGGACTTTGGATGAAGGCCTGGAGTGACAGGACAAGGGACAATGGCTTCACACTGACAGAGGGCAGAGTTAGGTGGGATATTGAGAAGAAATTCTTTACTCTGAGACCCTGGCACAGGCTGCCCAGAGAAGCTGTGGCTGCTCCCTCCCCAGAAGTGTTCCAGGAAAGGCTGGATGGAGCTTGGAGCAACCTGGGATATTGCAAAGCGTCTCTGCCCATGGCATGGGGCTGGAACAAGATGGGCTTTGAGGTCCCTTCCAACCCAGACCATTCTGTACATCTATAACCAGCAGACAAAACAGACCAGCAATTTTTAGCCAAGTGACACCAGTCTCAAGACACCTTCACATCAAGGATTAGAGCAGGGAATGACTCATGCAGGAAACTCTCACCTTTCTCTCCCACCTCCCTCTCCTGCCCAGCGATGCTGCAATTGCTCGACGTGGTACTGGCTTCGAAGCCATTGGCAGACTCGCTCTCACAGAGCCCTTCCTGGGACTCTTCTGCCACACTGTCCACCTCAATGGTCATGTCACTCTCGCTCTTGATGCTGCGCGACTCGTCCTGGCTGAGGGCCAGAGGAGAGGCCACCGGGAAGCTCGAGGGGACGGTGGGGGCTAAGGCAGAGGGGGCGGAGTTGGAAGCATTGGGGTCTGGCTTTTCTGCTGTTGTGTCTTCACTGCTGCTCTTCTCCTTCTCATCCAAGTCATCCAGGTCTACTTCATGGCACAGCAAGGTTTCAGGACCAATCTGAGGCATTGTGTCATCCTCATCTTTCAAGGGAACGCTCTCGTTGGCTTCGGCCGGCCGTTGGAAGCCGGCGTTCCTCAGCTCCGGACCGTGCGGAACCGATTCCGCCACCAGGGACGGCATCTCCTCGTTTTCAGGCCTGAGGGACTCCTCAGCACTCAGCCCTCTACATTCCTCTGCTCCAGTACATTCATTGGTCCTCTCTTCAGATACAATATTTGGCACTTCCATCTCGTTCTCTCGCCGATTTCTCTTCTCAGGTGATGCCTGTTCCAATGTTTTCCTTTTCAGAAGTTTCTTATCTTTTGTGGAGGGCTCTGTTTCACTTTCAGTAGTGCTGGAAATGTCTTTACAGTCCAAGGAAGACGCATCTAATCTTTCAGGTTCTGTAAGAGACTCATTTGCCACCTCCTCCTGGCTTCCTGGTGCAATCTTTGCGTTCTCCAATGAGGGATCTTTTGTCTTGCTCCTTCTCCCTTTTCCCTTAGGTGATTTTTCAACCTCTCTTTTGATTTCTTCTATCTGATCTGTTTTATTCCCAAAAATTTGAACAATTTGTTCACTTTCCTCAACTTCCAATTTCAGTGTTTCTAGTGGCTGTACTTGAGTCCTGTCGTTTTCCTTCAGCGCATGAGAAATCTTTGGGTTTTCCTCATCCAGCTTCTCATCACGGAGTTTTTCATTTTTTTCCAGTTCTGAAGTTTCTGGAGAAAATTCTTCATTCAAATTCTTTTCAGATGACTCATCTGCTTCACTGTCGGATGTGCCAGAGTCTAAAAAAATTTTAAAAAGAAGCAAACAGCACCCTAAATAATTTATTGCAGTATGACTTTTTATTTGAACCTCACAAAACCCCCTGTTTTCAGTAATCTATGGTGTCAACATCAGTTTACAGTAATAATTTTAAACTTTAAAAATCCTGCACTATTTGCAACTTGCTACAGTTCTTATTTTTACCTAAAATTTCTATGAAACTGCAGTAGTGGTGGTGCTGTCAAGAGTTCAGGAAGCATCTGGATGATATTCTTAACTCAGATGATTTAGTTGAAATCTATGATTCTCCTACTACTATTTCCCAAATAAGCCAAAAAAATGAATTACATTTTACTGCAGCAAAAATAATTTTACACATTCCCTTGATCCCATGGATATTGCCTCTCCCATGTGACACTATAAAACCAAAAACTAATTTCTCCCCTCCATGCAGAGAAAAAAAAACCAACCCAAACCCAAAAGTAAAAACCTTCTAAACCCTAATATGGATATTTCATTGCTAAACTATTGTACAAATGATGCACCACACAGAGGGCAAGCATTAGTACATTACCAGAAGATTATTCAGGGACCTGTACTAAAAGGAGACAGTGATTTCACTTCAGTTCTTGTTCAGAGAGGCTTAGAAACACCAAAGATGTGCTGCCATTTGTGTGTAATTAACAGCTCTGCTGGATGATGGAGTATTGAGGTTGAGGACTTAATTAGCACAATAAAGACTATCATTATAGCACTGGATTTGGTCTGTTTAGGACTGAAAGGCTCTGGCTGAAGAACATGGAATGACTTGTACAGCCACTGCTCTTCTGTGAGCAAGCTCTGCTCCTCAGCAGCGTCAGCTCAACTGCTTACTCAATAAAATTTACAAGGAGAAAGGAAAAAAAAGACCAACAAAAAAGGTTTAAAAAAAAAAAGCTAAAAAATAAAAACCAAACCTCTTTTCAAAAAGATACTGAAAAAGCCTCCAAAGCATACACAGGGCTGAGATCACTCACCGTTTGATCCTCTATCAGAATCAAACATTCCTGAGCTACGTCTGGTCTGCCTGCGAGGTGTTGCTAAAATTAAAATCGAAAGAATTAATTTGTATGGAGCGGAAGGAGCGGCCAGCCTCGGTGCTGTGGCAGAGCAGGGAGCTCCGAGCTCACATGCAGCTCCAGGCCACCACCCCACCCTGGGCTCCAGCTGGGAATGGTGGGGAGCACACGCTGTTCCCTGCGCCTCTGGAGCAGGATTTACCTTCGCTGTTGGGCGTTTTGGGGAGGCTGCAGGACGTGTTGGATGGGAGAGTGGATTTCAGAGGGGGCCGCCCACGCTTGGATTTTTGTTTCTCCTCATCCTTCTTCTCGTCCTTTTCACCATCTTCTTTATTCTGCAGGGGAAACAGTGGATTTTTATTAATATTTCACTGCTGATTACCAAATCTTTTGCTCTATTTAAAAACTAGACTGTGGACTGAATAACTATTTTTTTTTTTTAACAGGAACTGTGCTAGTCATTAAATACAGTACTGCAACAAACTTATTGAAATCATTACTTTTGTTTTTTTCTTCTGTTTTCTCTTTGGTCCTCCTTTTTCCACGGGCCAGATAATCCGATCAGCTTTCACCCACTCATCATACCTGGAAGGGAATGACAACATGCTGTTATCACTGCACATCAAAATGCTGCTTGAATATGAGGAGTAGAAGACTTAATTACACAAAATATTTATTAATGAGGTAGGAAAAGGCCAACACCAGGTTAGATGGGGCTCAGAGCACCCTGGGATGGTGGGAAGCTGGAATGAGATGGGCTTTCCTTTCCAACCCAAACCATTCCATGATAGCAGAGCACATATTTACAACTCATGCAGTATCTGGCCTTAGAAAGGTGAATGACATTTCAGTCCATTAAAAAAAAAAAAAAACCCTTATGGGATGAGGGAATGAAGGTACAAACTTCCCTGTCTCTCACCAGCAAAGCACTGGAACACTCAGGGGACTGAGCCAGCTCTGAAGGGTCAGTTATTCCACATCATACACATAAGACAGTTTTCACCACACCAATGTCTCAGCAGGAAAATGTACCTTTTTTTTTTTTTTTTAAGGTAAAGTTTTTAAATTATGGCAACAAACTGGATGAGATTCTGAAAAACACAAACACACTAATGCTCCTAAAAATCTCCTAAAGGTATTAATATGGTAAAGGGAACCTGTAAATATCTGGGGAATATTGCCACGCTCAAACTTCATGGTGCCACATAAAGAAATCTGCTTAGAGATTTGGAATATCACAAGTTATATACCAGAAGTATACAAAGTACTATAAAGACTGGCTGCCAGGAAAAGCATTTTACAATCACAGTTAACATAATACAAGAATACATTTTGTTGCCAAAATTCCAGTGCTTAGTACACTTAATTGTAAATATCTTCACCATTCTCAATGACTCCCTTAAAGGAAAGTTGCTAGTGCTAACACTGATAGACACAATAAATACCAGGGATACTCCTGGAAGGGGTGAGGATTACTAAAGCAGATGGATGCTTGGAAAAATAAAAGTATATTCTGACATTTCAATGCAACACCATGAACAAAATCACTGAAAAGTGAAGAAGTCAGAGTCTGTTATGCTGATATTTCAATACGGACCCACATAACTGATCATCTCTCACTTTGTTTCCTTCAAAACAAAAATTTCTTTTGCAAATAAACCTTTGAACAAAGAAATGAAAGGCAATTTGTTTCCTCACCTTACATTCCAACCGTAGTAATGAACTAAATATAAAACCTCTCCATCATCAATTTCTGTGCTTTTAATACTGGCTTCATAAATTTTTTGAGTCTTTCCACGTCCATATTTTACTTTCACTTTGGTTCCAGTCAGGCAGGGTTCTGTGTCCTCCTCATCCTCTTCACCTTCTGATTCCCCTTTGTTCTCAATTTCTTCCCTGCAGGAAAATGTATTTAAAATGCCCACTAATAAGTGACAATCATATTTTAAAATTTAAAAAGAGTAGTCAAGGTATAAAAAAGGCTACAAGAGAAAAAGAAATTCATATTCTATACCCTGTCCTGTCTCTAAAGCTTGCTCAGAAACAGATTTTTTTAAATCAAGAACAGAACTTTGGGAGAATAGGGCAAAGTGCCAAAAATATCCAGAGAGTTTTATTAAAATTTAAGCACAACTTATAAAGCACTAAAAAAAAGCTCAAAGCTTAGAGACTATTTTTTTAATATTTTGATAATACAAAGACGAATAAAAGTTAACTCAATGTGTGTCTCCTAAACAGCATAGGAAGAACTAACTTCAGGTTTTTAAATATTTGATTTTGACACATTATTTATAAAAAAAGGTACTTTTACAACTGGCCTAACATGCTACAGTTTATTAACTGCACCTAAGTTTGAACTGCCATCAAAGTGATCCTCTCATGGACACAAACATTGGAAAAAAACTTGATCACAAAAGCCTTCAGCCAAGCTTAAGAGAGTCTGCACAGCTCTTACTAGATTTATTCACCTCTTATTACATTTTTAGCTACTGTTTAAATATTATACTCAAACATATTTTGAAGAACTACAATTAACTATTTTTAGCTAGAATTCCATCCCTATTTAAGCATAATTTAGAAGTTACTCTACAAAATAGTCAGCAAGAAATAAAATACTAAAAAGGACTTTGAGTTTGCTTTTAATGAAATAGATTTTCTGGCCTTCAGTGAAAGATCAATTATCTCGTGGCAAAGCAACTGAGAGGACAAGTAACACCCACACAGCTAGAAGAAAACTCTTTGATGCCTTGATCATCTGACACACAATAAAAACAAGGAGCTTGCAGCTTCACCAGCCATCAGCAAATCCTTAGAAGCACAGGAGAAGAGGGATTTGACATTTCTGTTTCAACTGCCCAGGGAGTGCCTCCAAGCTGTTCCCATCCTCACAGCACAAGGCAGACTTACAGCCTGGTCAGCTTGGTGTGTGGAGGTATTGGTGTGATAAAACACCAACACAGCCTTGGCAAGTAAAATGACAGTGAAAAACACTGCCTGGCATGGAGCACTGAAAGATGCTTCCAGAAAGTACAGCAGGCTCTACAAGCTTGAAATAAAATGTTCCCTTCCCTGCCTGCCTGAGTGAATAAGGTTTCTGATTTTCACACTTTAGTAAGATCAAGTCTGTGTCCTCCTGCCTGGAGAACAGCTCAATCATGGCACAGAGAAACTCAGAGAAGGTGATACAAGTTAGTGTTTACCTCTCCCTCTGCCTCTCTTCCTCTTCATCTGACTCTTTATCAGAATCCTCCTGTTTTTTAATTTTCTTCTCTTTTTGCTTTGGTGTGCTTTTCTTCCCTAGTGGAGTTTCATTTTCTTTCTTTTCTGCATTTTCAGGTGTTTCCTCTACATCTTTGTTTTCTTTGTTACTGTCTTTTAATTTGTCTTGGGTTTTATCCTCTTCACCTTCTTTTTTAGCAGGGGCTGCATCACGGGCAAGTCTTCTTCGTCCCTGGAACAAAAATAAGATCAGTTTAGTGACTCCTGTCACCTGCCCTCTCCATAACCTCCCCAAACATCAGCACAAAAGTGACATGCAGCTCATGTAGAGAAGAAAGGCTGGAGATGACAAAAAAAGGACAAAATATTCTAAAATACTAAAATTAGTTTCAAGTTTTTATAGCTGCTTCATTTGGAATAATGAGGATGAGGTTTTGATTAACTGATGGAGGATTTCAGGACATTTGTTTGGACCTGTAATGTTTGTTGCTGTGACAGAAAGGGCCAAAATGTCTTGTTCACCTACAGCAACAGCATTATTTGAAGTGCTTGTATAGGACTATTGAGGGGAGGCATCTTCCCCTCAGCATCTTCAATCCTAACTGTCACCTATGGACACCACAGGCAGAAATTTGTCAGCTTTCAAAAACCTCTAACCCCATTTTTAAAAGGCACTTTGAGTACTCAGGCAGTTGCTGTTTGGGACTATCTGCAACTGATTCTTAGATATCTAGCACAGGATTATCATTTGATTTATTAAAAGTCTCTTGATAGGAACATTGCTTTTTAACCAGAACAAAGAGCCAATTATTAAAAAGACAAAAAATTCTTACTTTTTTTTATCCTTTTTTTGAGTGTTCTCAAAAAGAAAAACCAACTCAAAAAATAAATGAACAAACTAAGAACAAAGCTAATATCATGTCAGGAAATTCACTGAGGCTGATGCAGCTTGGAACAACCACTTTCATTTAAATAGAAATACAATACATGATAGAAGTTGCAAGTTGTGTTTACACCACATCCTTTCATCTATTAATTTATAAGGCCACATATTTTCTTGAAAAGCTGCTCTGCAAGAACGACTTTAACAGAATGACATTTTAGTCAAACAGAATCTTCAGAACTTGAACAATTTAAAAGCAGCAATTCTTGTCCCTTCATACTCAACTAAAGAACACAGTATGTTCTTTTAACATAATTAAATGAGTGCTGCAGTCATATTCCAATACCTTTAAAGTACTTTCTGTATTCCTCAGGGTGTTAAGTATTTTCCAGCTGAAGGGCCACTGATTTGATCTATGTAGCTACTAATGCAACTCTCACCACTACAGCATTTAAAGTCAAATGAAGGCTAAACTTAATTGTTCCTCCCTCTACTTTTGTCTATATACTCTAATATTTAAGGGGGTTTTTTTCCATTAGAACAGAGACTGTGTTAAAAACCAACTCAGAGAAATGAGTCTTAGATCTGTAGCAGGTTTTTGATATTCCTGTTTCTTTCCAGAAGGCCCCAGGCTCCATGTGCCTGTGGAAATCCTCACCCACGACCAACTGTCCTGCTGTGTTTCGCTGTTCTGATGATAACAGCTCCAAGGCACCCCTGAACCACAGCACACCCAACTGAGCCTGAGCAAATCCCAGGCGTGGTGTGGAATATTAAGGAATGACCAAACCTGACTCTGTCTAGGGAGAACACAATTAACAACACTCACAGAACTCCACACTTGTACAATTGCACCAATTCCAACGTGCAGTTGCTCCACAGGGAAAACTCATTCTGGAAACTGTTCACTATACAAAGGGGCTTTGTTAAGGACTAAACACAAATCAGTTCAAACCACTCACCCGTGGGGATCTTAGTTCAATCTCTTCTTTCTCACTTTCACTGCTGGAATAATTTTCTTCTGCTTCTTTTTTAACTTCTGTTGGGGGCATTTTTTGTTCCTCTTTCACACTTTCCTCCATTGGTTCCACGTGTTTCTGTGTCTCTTCTACCACTTTTGGTTCATTGTGATGGATGGTCCTAAACTGAATGTTTGCAGAACGGCAGTACTCCTCAAAACCATAAAGATACCTACAGACACAAGGAAGGTCTCATTTATATTTCAAGGTTTATTTTCTTTTTATTGAAGTGCATAAAAACCTATTTTCCTGCTTAGTAATTTCAGGAAAATAATAATAAAAAGAACAACAACCAAATAAAAATATAAAAGCTAGAGATTTTGAAGTGAACAATTTCAAGTCAAATGCTGGAAAAGGATACACAGTGGTACTCCCCATATATTTAACTGCATCCCCATCCAGTTAAGAATTCATGACAGTAATGCCATGCATGAGCTTGTTTTCTGGAAACTGCCTGTGCACACTCTAATCCAGTTATAGGTGACAGAGGTACGAATTAGCTTAAATTCTTATTATTAAGAATTAGAATTGCTAATTCTTAGCAAGAATTAATATGCAAGTTACAACACACTATCACTGTCACAACACATTTTCGTGTGTCCAAACAACATCATCATTATCTCCACTGTAACAGCAACCCAGTACACATTTACCAATTACTCTTTCCAGGATAAACACTCTTCTCTGTAAAATACAGACCTTAAACATGTGCCCAGTTCAAATCCCACTGAGGATAGTCTCAATATTGTCATCTTCATCGACATTAACATGAGTTGAGTCATTAGTCATCCCTATTTCCATATTTCCTTAGGTTTGAGTCAAGAGAATCTCATTCTTCCCTTTTACTCAAAAAGCTCAATTGTTTCTTGTCAGACTTCCAGGAGGATAAATAACAGAAACAATTTTTATTTAGAAAATGAGCTTGGAAAATGTCATTCCTGAAAGGTTTCCAATTCAAAAGTTACAACACAGCTGAAAAGCGAGGGTCAGAAGAGAAAGATTTATGCATTTGGTCGTTGTAAGTAATGATTTTACTATTTAATAACTGTCACATCCATCATAGCAATGCACACAGTTAAGCCCTAAAGCCATTATCCTACAAATTCTGCAAAGATTATGTTTAAATATACAATCTGAAACATGTCTTTTTTCAGTTGACACCTTTCATGAAGTTAAAGCAACTGGTATAAGATTCTCCTCAATGCATATGAGATATAAAGATTAAGGAGTCTGCTACTGTTACGTGCCTTAACTTGCAAAACTGAATCTGCCAAAGCTTATTTTATCAATTTCATTAGAGTACTCTGAAAGGCCATCAGCACATGAGGAAAGTGGAAGTTTCTTAGTAAAAAAATGAGCAGGAATCTGATGTATTGGAGCAACAGGAACTTACAGCCCTGAGTGCTCCCTCCTTTCCTCCACATCAAGCACAGAAAATGCTCAGAACAGTTCATTAACTGAAGAATATTAGCTGTTGTCTATAACTATCAAAAATCTCATTAAGATTGTACATGCTACAACTAGGAAAAAAAAAAAGTGTTTTCACCATTATCCAATATAAGAACTTACTTTCTATAAGCAGTTTTTACATTGTAGGAAGCAGCCGAGTTCAAAATAGGAATGCCAAGGTCCATATAAATTTGCTTCCATACAGCACCACTCTCAATCTTTGGGGGGAAAAAAAAGAAAAAAATAAGTTTAGAGGTTTTGTTATATAAGAACATTAAAGAATAATATCTAACAGAGCTAAAAGCCAAGCTTTTTATAACCATTGAAGAGTTTGGGTTGGAAGGCACCTTAAAAAACATCCATGGGCAGGAACACTTTCAATTATCCCAGGTTGTTCCAAGGCCTGTCCAACCTGGCCTGAACACTTCCAGGGCTGGGATATGCACAGCTTCCCTGGACAACCATTTATAGACATGAATGAACATAGTTAGATCAGGGAACATGCAGCACTTACATTGTCACACCCACCCTGCTGATAAACCAGCCTAAAAAGTTTGAAGAGATTAAGGTCCTTGTAGCCCAGAACCGGTGGTTTATTGATAGGAGTACCTGAATAAAACAAAACAGAAACAAGTTATCCCAAAGAACAGCAAGTTGCCTCTTCCATTCCTTTAGCACACATTTGATTACAAGTATTCTTCTGCATTTTAAAATCTGTATTTAATGGCTAAAGGTATGTCCCAAGTCAGTAAATTCCAATCACCAGTTAAGGCTTCTCTCTCTTTTGAATGCATCATTATCTCTGGGTGGTTTATCAGCCTCCCAGGTTTATTAACCCCCATCCACCTGGCTGCATCCCACTGCTCCTCTCATGAGCAGGGAGGACAGCCAGAACTGCAGGAAGCTCCAGGGAACACCTGAGGAATGCTGGAATAAAGCAGTGTGTGAAGAGATTAACTAAAAAGACTGTAGGCTGAAAGGAATGAGGAAGAAGTAGAGATGCTGGATTAGGAAGAGACACTCAGGCAAATTGTGAGACTGTGGAAAAGCACAAGGCCCTGACCAGACATGAATATTTGGGACAGTTCCAGGGAAAAGAAAGAACTCAAATCAGCTGAGTGGCAGTGACATAAAGAACACTAATTATTTGTAAAAGGAGAAACCAAAAGCGACTTAAGGCAAGTGGCTGCCTATGTAGACAATAATCCTCCCAGCAAGGAAGAATATCAAACCTCCTCCCTGCTGCTTTGTATCTTCCCTCATCTTCATGCAATTATATCTGGAATCATTAAAATAATTTTATAGGACTTTGGGAATACTGTCATGATTCCATGACTCAAAACATTTATACTGAGAGAACAGAATGTAGAACAAATCTGGTGGGAACAGGAATCTTGCTATAAGGACAGAGAAGGGAAATAAAAAGCAAGCAGGCAGGGGCAAAGTCCCAGTCCTGGAAGAAGTTCTGCACATTGCTCAATCCACATACTGGCTTAAAGAATATTTCACAGACTAAGTCTTCAAATTCACCACACAAATGCTTTCTTCTTTTGCATTCACAAGGTCCTGACATCCCTACTTGTTTTGTAGTCTGTGAGTGTTTAAGAAAGAGAATGAGAAAGGAAGAAAACAGGAAAGTGGGTAGAATCAGGCTACATGAAAGAAAAACTCTGGATTAGCCCAACAGCAGAGTGATTTCCTTTCTTCCCCTCAACTTAGCCTTTTATTCCCCTAAGGAAGCCTATTCTCCAGAAACACTGGTAATATAGACAGGAGGCCTTCAAAATTTTATTGAATGAGCTCCAGAACACTTTGCTGTAATGCATGCTCGATTTCTGAATCTATGATAAGAACTGGCAATATTGAACAGCTTTTGAATTGTTCTTTTATGGTTCTCTGGTCCAGAACACACCTCATTAGAAGGCATACAGAGCCTCTTTTACATAGGCAGCTCGATTTCCCCATCACCAACCTTCCCCCCTCCAAAAAAGAAAGGGGCAAATATGCAGACTCTGCAAGTACTTCATGTTTTACCCTTAGCTCTGGTTATTTCAAATTCAAATACATCAACATTTGCTGCACTCTGTGCTGCTATGGAATTATCATTCAGGCTGATTAGAGATCAGAAAGATTAAAAAAAAAAAAGGGAAAAGGGCAGTAGTTACACCTGTAATTGACCTCCACACCAAGGCTACTGCAGGATGAAAATGGTATTTGAAATACAAGACTGAAATGGCAACTTTGTGAGTAAAATTATCAAGCCAATGAACTCTAAAAGACAAAACTCTCTGAAGGCTTGAATATATATTTTTAAAAAGGAGTATAAAAGCTTCCATTTTAGTGTCAGTCTCATCACAACTGCAAATGCCTTATGCAACAGCAGCTCTCCCAAGTCAGCAGGTACATCCTCCTCCCTATGCAGAGCACGTGCACTTCTGACACAGCTCTGAAGCCAAGACTTCACCTATTCTAATTTACTAAGTCTCACTTAATTCTGTAAAGACAGATGTTTAAAATACACTATTTTATTGTTCTAGCTAGGGGATAAAATAGAATCTTTTAAGTTGTCTCTTCAGGTACCACTGCTCCGTTTCTGCACGGAGATTTGGGGATGGCACCTCTCCATTCTCTGCTGCTTGGATTTCAGCATCCATGGACAGACAGACTCCACAGCTTCCAGCCTGGGATTAACAGCAGCAGAGCTCTCAGCCATGGCTGTCACAACCAGAAATCAACCAAGGGCTTATTTAACAGGCCTTGTGAACATAAAAAAGGCTTTGTGAAAGCAAAACAAAACCAAAACACCTCAGGGAGGATTTGAGTTCCCTTTGAGTGCTGTGCCATTAAACAAGTGGACTGGAGATGAAAAAACAAGGAAGAAAATTCAGTGTTACCTCTGTCTTCCATAAACTTGTAAAGCTGTTGGAGGAAGTTGTCCCTCTCTTCAGGATCAAGCTCTTCCTCAGGCTGTGGAAATAAACAAAGTCATAAATGAAAACAGCAAATATGCAAAGTAACCATTTATTTGTACAAAAGCCTAAGAGCAAGAACTAAACCCAAACCACTTCCCATTTGGCCCTGAACCCATGTAAGGGTGAAATATGCAGAAAACAAAATTTACTCAGAAGAGTGAAGTGGTACCTCAGGAGGAAATAAAGAAAATGCAGGTCAGGGAAAGCATCAGTCCATGACAGAATGAATGAGTGACCCTCAAAATGAAAACACTAATACACGTGGCATATCTGCCTAACACAGAAGAGGTCTGGTATTTACCAGACCAAAGAATTCACAGGAATTCCAGGGATTTTTTTTGGTTAGGTTGTGTTTGTTTGGGGCTTTTTTGTTTAACTCATTTTCCTTATCCCAACTTTAGCTCAGGTTGCAGAACAATTCTTCCTCCAACATTATCTGCTGGAGATGCTTCAAACAGTATTTGTTTTGTAATTAAGCTCCAATGCTTGATTCCAGTCTTATATTGGAAACACATTTAAAATCACTTCTATAATTTATTATTATTATAAATTCCTTAGTTTTACCTTTACAACTAACAGCCTCAAAGAGATAAATACTTACAAACTTTACGGCAAGGAATTCACAGCGTGAAATAAAGACATTGCTTTCATTCCAGTGAAAATTATTTAAAATAAAGTAAATTTATTGCAGGGTGGAAGGGGCAGGCAGAGGAAATAATGTCTATGTAGCTTCATGAAATTTTAGCACAGACAAAAAAAAAAAAAAAGAAAACGTTTTCCCTGCAATGCTTTCTGCATGCCACTTTCTTCCTGCCAGCCTGGCAGTTTGCACAAGGCAGGCTGCAGCTGTCTTGAAGGAAAGACGTACAGTACGTGTCAAAAAATCTTATCATTCCATTATTAAAAATAACAGGAAAGTGACAAGCAGTTCCAGAAGGAAACCAGCACAACAATTTAGATTTCAATCATCTCTGCATTCTGTAAACTTTAAGCTTCAAGGCGAGGAGACAGGCAGGGAAATGGGGATGTACATGGTGGTGGCTGGCTAACCAGCAAGCAATCTGCCCAGCATCAGAATGAATCCCAGCCCTGCCTGCTTCACTGAATTCTCAGCTTCTAAACCCAACAGAGCTCAGCTACAATCAGGCAAAGACAATATGTGTGCCTTACCTCACCAATTTTTCTTCAGGAATAATTGGAGGAAATTAAATGTGTAATCATAACACTGTACAGCATCAGTTACCATTTGCTCAGCACATTACAAGGATTATATAAGGAGAAACAGTTATCTATAGAATTAGCATGCTCTTCCAGGTTATCAAGTGAAGTATTGCTATAGAAACCACAGCTTTTTTCTCCTCATCCAGACTGCAAAATAACTTCAAGATCGAGAAATTTCTACCATCTACTGTAATGTTTACTGACTGAAGGCAATACGGCTCAAACTGTGCAAACTAAATACATCTAATAACAGTAAACATTCAGAAATACTTCTGAAGAGTTGAATTAAAGCCATTTCTTCTGTGTGGGCACAATGCCAAAGCAGAACTGTGGGTCAGAACAGTAGAAATATAGGCTGGGAAAAGCAATATTGCAGCCACAATTTAACCCTTCCACTGAAACCAAGTACTTTCAGCTGAAGAAAAGCAAAAAGCAAAGATGGAAAGCTTTTATATCTTTATAGAGTGGGGGCATAAAACCTGGCTGCAATACTCATCCACCTGTGTGAGAGATCTCAAATTCTGCACCTGCTTCTCTCTGTTGATGGTGTAAGAGCCCTTTGCCAGAGGGAGTCTGAACTGTGCCTGGTACTGATGCCAGAACAGGCACCAAATCCTTCTGAGAAGTCACTTGAGGAAGACCTGAGTGGCTGCCACCATAGAATAAATCATGGATCAGCTGCTTTTTGCTTCTGGCCAAAATGAGAAAGACCAACCCTTCCTGGATTTGCTTACTGCAACATCAGGATGAGATGTCATTTTTTTACTAGGGTTATCTGTTTGGAACTGGACATAAAATAATTCCTGGGAATGTCTGCTGTTCTGAGTCACAGCTGAGTTTTACTTCAAATATATCAGCCATCACAAAATCATAGGATGGACCTTAAAGACCATCTGGTCCCAAATCCCCTGCCATGGGAGTTCATCTAAGCTGCTGTAAATTTGCACCCAAATCAAGGAAACACCTGAGAAATGTCGATGCCACAACCTGTGATCAGCAAGAGGGAGAAAATGGAGAGCTGTAATTCCCAGCGTTGATTTCCAGCAGGAACCAGGATGACAGTGCTACTCTCCAAAATTCCCTATTACTATCCAGACATTTGTGCCCATTTCAGCTTGGGCATAAATAAGTTCACAGTGATAAATGTTTAAAACCCGTTACTGAAGAGAGTTCTGTCTCTCCATTTTTTCTTATACAGATGTTGCAAAAAGGGAGAGACTGTAGCCAAAGATAAGTCCAAGTGAGAGGGAAAGCAACATGAAAATTTTAAGCTGAGGAGTTCAAAACTGAGATCTTTCTGATGTTCACGCAATACCCACAGCTAAATGTAACATGAGAAAAACTTTTTAGTTACAGGATAAGAGGTTGAATTTCATTTAAATGAAAATAAATAAAAATCTCTAAGATGCCCCTTTTCTAATTAAAAGATTGAAATTTTATGGGTTTCCTCCTTTCTGACAAGCAGGCCACATCTGTTAGGGAACACTGGAAACAGTAAAACAATAAAATCTACCATGAACATTATCTTTTAACTTGGTATAATGGACATGTTCCTTTCCCAACTCCATTTCCTATGGTCTTCCAAACAACATTATGAGCATTCATCTCTTTTCTAAAACTATATGGTAAGCACCAGCAACATGAAGCACACAGGAATGTGCAGAACACTTGTAACTGGATTTTCTTCATTTGGTTTTGAGCCATCTAATTCACCATGAGCTTTGCCTCCGTCCTTAGCATGATTTTAAACAAGAATGTGGCTGTGTTATCCTGACTCATCATTTACTCTACAGAAAGATGTTAAAGCTTCTGTGGGTGCCAACCTTTAGAGCTGAGTGGGAGCACAAAGGATGAAATAGTTTCTTCTACAAAAGAAAGAATGAATCTCTACCTACAAGCACATACACCCTGAACTCAGGCAGTGTGAGCTGGAGTTACCAGGGACAGATCTTTCTTTTATGTTATAAATAGACTGACAAGACCAGAACTGCTTCTGTGAAAGAAATGCAGGTGAAGAGGAAGAGCAGCATACACAGGGTTTGGAGTTCAGAGGAGGAGATGATCAAGACAAGCTGCCAGAATTACAGTTAATGGAATTTTGTTGCTTCACAGTACTTCAATGCCATTTCATCACTTGCACATTTGCTTTCTAACCTCAAGCTTGAAAACTAATTAAGGAAATGACAAGAATTAAACTGATTGCAACAAGTTAACAGCTTTTAAACCACGTGGAGATGAGCATGGTCTTAAAATGTTAATTTATACCAACAAGAACCAGAAATTCCACAAACCAACAATGACTCACTCCAGAGCTGTGCCTCAGTTTGCAACTTCTCTTGGAGTGACATTCTGAGAATGCCTCTTTGCATAAAACTGTGAGCAAGAAAGTCTTTAAAGAACATTTGTGCATGGCATGATGCAGCCTGTGCTTCACAGTAGCCAGAACTCCTACAAACACACACATGCATGAGAAGGAGGATTAGCTAATCAATGTTTAGCTATTTTTAAAGGCTATTCTGTGCATTACACATCACAGCTGCTTAGGGGGGGTTATATTTATAAATCACAGAATCTTACAATGGTTTGGATTGGAAGGGACCTAAAAAAACATCTTGTTCCATCTCCTGCCATGGGCAGGGACATCTTCCACCACCCCAGGTTGCTCCAAGCCTCATCCAACCTGACCTTGGCCAGTCCCAGGAATGGGGCAGCCACAGCTTCTCTGTGCCAGGGCCTCAGCACCCTCACAGGGCAGAATTTCCTCTTAGTGTCTAATAAACCACTTCTTTCTGGATATCACCCTTCATTAACTTTGAAATTACTGTTTTCCTGTATCTAACTTCTAGAGTCAGCTATTTCAATGTTATTTTAGAATACAAATAGGTTGCAACAGACATGGCAATTTGGGTATGATTTTATGTGATCTCCCACAGTTACTTACAGCAAAGCCTACACAGGGAACAAGAATTATTTTGAAGCAAAATGTAAATATTTTAATAGTTGACTACTGATTATTCGTAGGAATGTCAAGCCTCCTAAAAGAGATCATGGATTTCTTATCCTTTCTTTATGAAATTAATACTAATAAAATATATGGTAACAACCATGAGAACTGAAATCTTTGCTTATTTACAGAAGAGGAACATTGGAAAATGCCTGTGGCATCTTCCCTTTTCAACAATTCAACAAAGCAACTGTTACTGATTTTTTTTGATGCTGTTGTGATACAAGAACCTTAAAAAGGTTAAATGAATGCACCCCATTAAACATGCTACACATACATCATCCAGGTGACTGTGAGAAAAAAACCTTGAAGAAAATCCCTCTTAGCACACACCTGGAGGTGCTACAACTCTTCCCTCAATGAGCCATGGAGACCAGCTAGCTGGAATTCTTTTTTCTGAAGAAATTCCTTTCATTTACTCTGTTCTTAAGTGAATGTATCTGTTAAGAACATGTACTGGAAAGATATTTGAAATAACTGCATGTTAAGATCTTCATTCTAATGGAATTAGAATGGCTTGCAGGAAGACAGAGTCAAAACCAAATGTTGCTTACCCATCCCCTTGTAAAACAGGGAGTATTGGAATATTTGAGCTTGAGAAACAAAATGTGATGGATCTCAGTGGATTCCACAGCTTCTCCTACCAGCACATTTACCTGTCTGGAATCCTTCACTTCACTGCTTTACGTTTAGATTAGGTTCTTCTTTCTTCTTCCCTGACAGAACAACTTAAATACAAGCAAATATAGTAGTAGATACAACCTGGTTTGAGTAAAAATCAGGTAATATCTCTGTTCCAAAAGCTTTAGTTTCTATGTGAAGATACTGGAGTTAAGATTTTTTTCTTTCCTTTTAGCTGCAGTGCATAGACTGCCAAAGGTACCCTCCAAACACAGCTGACTATCTTATTCTGACATGTTGAAAACTGAGTAAAAAGCAAAAGCAATATCTAGATTTTTATCTGGATTCAAATAATTGAACAATTCTTTTAATTTTCATTCAATAAAGAATTCTTTTTCTGTAATACCTCTAGAATTTTTCACTTTTTATGAAAGGTATTATTAAAACCTTAATTGCTAATGGAAAATAATCCTGGGTTGCACCACATTATCACCAAAATTCCAGCAATTTGAACATGCTGAGTAGCTCTGTGTAATGCAATTCCTGTTGGAGTCCATGACAAGCAATTTCCACCTTGTCCTCCTTCCCAATCAACTCTGGACCACAGGAGTCACTCACCAGGGGTGAGGAGGAGGAGCACCAAACCAACACTATGTTTGTTCCCCCTCCTCAGCTTACAAAAGCCATGCAAAGCCTGGAAATCTGCTGGTACCAATTCTACCACCTCTTAAAGACGTCATAAAAGGCAACACACTTAGAAGTCAGTTTCTGTCAAAACAAAGTTGCAGATTTTTAAGCCAGCTACTGGAAAAATGGCAGCATCTAATGTCAGCAGCTACACCAGAGCTCTCTGCTCCATTATCATTATAAAAGATCCTACTTCAGAAAAATAGGATCCTTTCCATTCCAGAATTAGACTTTTCTGACTGATTTTATCCTGTGTTTATATATTAAGTAGGTCTATGTCCATTTGATTATTTAATGATGGCCTACCATGGCTAGGCAGCAGCTGGACAGGCCCTGACAGCAAAGCTGCTTGTGTGTACCAAAAGATGGGAATGGGGGGAAATAAAAAGGTATTTTTAATAATCTCACTCCCATCTCTAATAATATAACCAATTACAGTTCTAAAACAAAAAGTCCACTAAGAGTATTCTGGGAAAAGATAGACAGGAGCTATTTTTGACCTTGATAAATAAAAGGAAGCACTCTGAAAAACGTAAAATTTCAGTAATCCAACATCTGTATTCAAAAACAGGCAAAAAACCCCCCCCCATCATTCACTTGTCAATTCTCTCTGTAGCCAGTATTACTGCCTTTCTATGTGAAAAGAAAATAGAAATTCCTTAAATTCCCTAAACATTGTCTGTTGCAATATCTAGCATGGCCCACAATTAAAAATATGTATTCTAACAGCTGAAGCAGGAATTTGATTTAATGGGCCATCATGACAGTTTTGCTCTGACACTATCTAAAAAGATTCATATCTACCCTCTGCTACACAGCTTCAGCATGAAGCTGCTCACCTTACATTCCTACTTGTCACCTGGAAATAATGGATTCCACAGCTTCTCCTATCAGTACATCCACCTGTCTGGAATTCTTTGCTTCACTATTTTATTTAACATCATTCTTTAAAAATAATCTCTCTTTCTTTTACAGGAATGCCTTTTTAAATTTTTTTTTAAACCACCAAGCTTCCCCTCCCCCTTCTTTGTTTGAAACACACAGCATTTTATGCAATAGGCACGAAAAATGATAATAAAAATGGATAGCAGAAAACTAGTACAGCAATCCTTGATTTTTCAGTGATTGATATTCTGAAATTTTAACAAATGTTAATACAGACAGAGCCATACAGACTGTAACAGTTCACACCCTGCAAAATGTGGCCTATTCAGTCTTTTTCACTGCAAACAGAGGGAAAAAAACCCAGAGGATTTTACATTTCTGCACGCATTTATCTCAGAGTTATCTTATCATACCATTATTCTCATACAGACATCTACTCCATTTTCCAAAACACTTGATACCCGAGCATAAAATTCACACCTAAAAATAGATTCTTATTGTCTTTTTTTTTTTTTTTTTTTTTTTTTTCCTGGAAAGATCCTAGCTGCAAGCTCCACCAGACAGTTCCCAGATGAGAAACCCGAGTCAAACCCCCATCCCCAACCACCACGCTCACATCACAGATTCAGGCACACGATCCTTACCTAGCAGCTGCATTCTTTCAAACGCAAAATGGTTTTACTTCCTTTCTATCTAATCTGCCCACAGCCTGGACATATTTTCAGCCTGACTTCCAAATGCTCGCTCGCTCTCTCTCCCCGCGCGGCGGCCGCGGCTAACCGGCATTACTTACATTCTCTTCCGCACGGGGGGAGGGGGGGAGAAAAAAAAATGTAAAAAAATTAATGAAACGAACTAGTGGATACTAAGGAGAACGCGAGGCATTAGATGAAAGGCAGAGGGAAGGGCCAGCCCATCTCCGAGCCCCCGGCCAGCCCCGGCTCCCGCGGCCGCTCCCCGCGCCTGCGCCGCGCCCGCTCCCGGTTGCCCTGGGAACGCCGAGGCCGCCGCCAAGCGCCATCGGCCATTCCGTGAGGGAAGGGAAGGCAAGGGGAAGGGGAAGCGGCGTTTGACCTTCCTGCCGACACACAGGCCGCGCTGCGGGTTTGCGGGTCGTGTTTTCGGGGTGTATTGTGAGAATGGCGCGGTGGGGAAACAAATAAATCCTGCAGTGCCTGCCCTCCCCGCCCCCCACCTTCGCCCATGCTTCTAAATCCAACATCCAGGTTACAAGCAGGGAGCAGAAATAGAAGGGAATTCTAATAGTTTTGTTGACATGAAGAAACTGGCTACTTCATGGAAAATGAGCCACTTAAAATATTCGGAAGCAGAAAAAATTGTTAACATGAGAACCATGGAATCGCATTCCATGATCTCTGTTGGAAGGGACCTTAAAGATCATCCAGTTCTAATTCCCTGCATGGGGACACCTTCCACCAGATCAGGCTCCTCCAAGCCCTGTCCAGCCTGGCCTGGAACGCTGCCAGGGATGGGGCAGCCACAGCTTCTGTGGGCAACCTGTGCCAGGCCTCACCACCCTCACAACAAGAATTTCTTCCTGATGTCTAACACAAATCTCTTTTTCAGTTTTAAGCCATTCCTCCTTGTTCTATCACTCCATGTCCTTTGACCAAAGTCCCGCTCCAGCTCTCTTGGAGGCCCTTTATGCTCTGGAAGGGGCTCTCAGGTGTCTCCCGGAGCCTCCTCCAGGAGCCCCAGCTCTCCCAGCCTGGCTCCAGCCCTCGGAGCACCTCCACAGGCCTGCCCTGTGCTGGGACCCTGGAGCTGGACAAAGTGCTCCAGCGGGGTCTCATGAGTGCAGAGTAAAGGGGAGAATCCCCTCTTCCACACAGCCCAGGACACGTTTGGCTTTCTGAGCCACAAGTGCTCATTGCTGACTCATATCCAGCCTTTTATCCATGAGAACCCCCAAGCCCTTCTCCACAGGGCTGCTCTCCAGGAATTCCTCTCCCAGTTTGTACATGCCACAACATGTTAGACAAAAAGTCCATCCACCACATCATTGCACAATTCCCAACTAACACACATGAAGGTCAGTCCTGTACTGCTCTAAAAAGCATTTATTGCCCTGTGAATTAGCTCATAGTTTCAGTCAACCTCCTGCCTTTGCTTGAAAATTTTTGTCTTTTTTCTTCAAATCACACTACTGTCTTCAGAAACGAGTTATTTTTTATATAACATACATACAAAGAAAAATACAGAAGGAAATTACAAAAGAAAAATACCAAGATACCGTATTTAAGGTGGAATTAATGCTACTAGGCTCAACCTAAGTTTTCTGCTTTTGCCTTTTCTTTTGACTCAAAACCTTTTACTCTTCTCTGCCTTGAGTGCCTAATTTCTGATATTTGTCTCCAGTTTCTTCATTGGGTAATAGGAGACAATTTGCCACTGCTCACAAATCCCAATAAAGACAACTGTAGCAGAGAGAAGAGGAACAGGACTGAAAAGTCACTGAAATGAGCTAAGTCTGAGAATAATAAGTTGGGAAGTGCAGAATTTTCAGGCAAGCAGGTTATTAAATTATCCCTGAAAAATGACTGAAACTGTCCAGACTCACCGCTACTTCTTCCGTTTTCTCTTCTCTTTTTTGTTCCTCTTCATCAGTTTCTGCAGCAGCTCCATCCTCCTCATCACTGCTGGAGGACTCCAGAATTTCACTGATGTCCATTTTCCAGTTCCGAGGAACACCCTTGGTGCTGAGAAATGTGGTTGCCTCCTGTAGCCCTACAAAGGAAAGGGCCCTGGCTTTACCTCATCTGCAGCACTCACAGTCACAATGCATTTTTTATTTCCTTTTCACCTTCTAGTAAATCACAACACCAACTTAAATGCAATGAATCCATCACAGATCAAGCACCATGGCTTACTTCGCTCTTTCCAAAATATCATGTTTTAGATTGAAAAAAAAAAGAAAAGAAAAAAGAGCACTGCCCAAAGAGATGTGACATTAATGTTTGGAACGAAGGGAAAACACATTAGTGAGCAAAGGAGTGATGGGACAGGGAAAAGTCACACATGTACAATGGAAATACCTCAAATTCTTTTCCTTGAAGAGGTGCTCCAAGGGTGGAAAACAACAAAGCAAAACAAACCCAGATAACCCCAAAATCTGCCCCTCAGTCACAATAAAAGACTTTAATAAAGGAGCCAGAAAAACCTCCAAAAGAAGAACACACTGCAATGAACTGTTCAGTGTTACCAGAGAAGAAAAGGCACCAGTTTTTAACACTGCTGACAGAAAAACCTCCAGACATTGGTCTCAAGTCACTTTTTTTTTGAAACCATTAGTGCCTTTGGTTCCAAAATATTCCCTTGTAGCAAAGAATGTCACAACCCAATTATGTTCTGCACACGAAAAAATTCCCTTTCTCCAATTTATCTCAAACGTGGCACCTGCTATTTATTTTTGGCTGTTCTAAAGTTCTTGTACTGTGAAACAGCTATTAAGAACGAAGTAGAAGAGAAATCATGCAATATTAGACAAATCAATCAAAACCACCTCAAGCTTTCATTTGAAGCATTTTTAATCTTGACTTGTAAGGAGCTGCTCCACACCTATACTCAATCCAGATCCTGCTGTTGTGGAGTGGGGACTTTTTATTGTAATTTTTAATAGATACAAGCTAAACATTTCTCCTTAACACATTTCATGTTTTGATGGATTGTGGAATCCATGTCATCCATCCATTCATCCAATTCTCTAATTATATTTTTAAATTAAATATTAATCACAGTCTGTTGTTTACACCTTGCTGAGTATCTTTAATGTAAACAGAGTGCTTCAAGCAATAGCACAAAAATTTTAGCATTAGGAGAGGTAACTATAAATTCCATTGCTCACTGACACTTCAAATAGACTACCCTGAAAATATTCTATTCTTTTTCGACAAATTTGGACTGGATCAAAAAAATGAAATAAAAATCAAAAAAAGAATTTCTACTAGACACAGCTATATCCAAAGGTTCTCTAATTTCTCCCATTTAAAATTGTTTACAAAATGTCCAAAAGCAATTATCAGAAATCAACAGGTCATCACGTATCAGCAAATATTAGAAGAATCTTTGTATGAAATTACTTATTTTAGACACCTAGAATTTATTCTAAATTACCTTTTTTTGGAGAGGACTCTGATTTTGGTAAGTTTTGAAGATCTAGCTCCTTAATGTCTCTTCTTGCTATTGAGTAACTGTAAAAGAACAAGGTTTTGTGATTACATCACAGAAAAGCAAGCATTTGACTTAGAAAAACAGCAATTTCTAAAATTTTCAGCAGTTATCATTCACTTGCAAGGTCCTTGCTAACAACTAATTGCCTAAGGCACTTGTTATTGTATGGTCGAAATACAAGAGTAAGTTACCCAGGAGAAGTTTCCTATCTTTGAAATCCAGGCATGAAAGTATCCCTAAGTAATTAGGCAAACTTTGTAAATGTCCTTTATTTTAATTGCTTAACCTGCACAAATTTGCAAAGGTTAAACATGCAGGAAAAACCAATTTTCTGAACTGAAAATATTCAAAAGAATCAAAAGCTGCTCTCCAAAACAAGGATCTAGCTAAGAGTACAGAAGCAAATCCTCTATTTTCAAAGTGCCTTTTTACTAGTACAGAACCACAGTGAAGCCAATTCGCAGATTTGCATTGATAGACAGTTGATTTTAATTTTTAAATTACAAAAGTGCTCTCACAGCAAAACATATGGAGGTTGCTCTGTTCCAAAGTCATAATGGATATCCAGTCACAAGAAAAAATCCTAACCAAACTGCAGGGAAAGCCTTAGAAGTGAGTTAGTCTAACAATTTTTTTCCCCTTCTTTCATTATTGCAGAAAATCTGGAGCAAAACCTCAGGAATTGGAGGCTGCCATTTTCTGAAGTTAAAGCCATAATGCTTTCAGAAAAAAAAGAAAAAAGCCAAAGAGAGCAAGTCTAGATTTTACCAGGAACGTTCAATGTTCAGTACAGAAGGAGCCAGGCTCATCCAGTAGGCTGATGACACATATCCACATTAAGAGGCCAAAATGAACCAAGGCTTCAGGTACTTGAAATACATTTCAGTAATCAAGTACTTGTAACCTGCTCAAAATCACGGCTAGCAAAAATCAAAACCTGCTCACTTTGCAAGAAAGAGGGTGACAGCTGGCTTTTGGTGAGGAACTTTTTAATTACAATGTGTTAACACAGATGCAATGCAATAACAATGAAGAGAAGTAAAGGAAAGCAGCCCTTAAAAAAACCCAAAACATTCGTCATGCTCTTATGAATACATTATTCATTATGTAGAAGACACAAATCTCTGTCTCTCCTCCCTCTCCCTTTTGGAGTGGAGGATGGACTAACAGGACCTTTCCTTCTTTTTAAAGGAACATGATTCAGATTCTATAAACATTTTAACTAGAAATTCTATTTAAATTCTCTTTTCTATTAAAAAAGTAGATTAAACCCTTATAAACTATCTAAACAGCTATGAACACTGGAGCGGTGGAGGTGAGGCAGATACCCAAACTACTACAACTGACACCCAAAAAGAAGGTGATTTAAGGCAGTAAGGGAAATAAAACCAAAACTCACTTTAAAGGCTAGAAATTATGTTTAAAAAAAAAAACAACCCAGGTGTTTACACTTTAAGTTGTTGATATTTTTAAATGAAGAAGCACCAGAAACTTGATTGGATGAATTCTTATTGTTACACAAAATGGAAAGAAGGGTGAGGAAGCACAGAAGGAGTCAGCTGGAAATAGATTGTGAATGCCAAATGTGTCCATCCAGCATTGCAGAAAACTAAACCCTTTCCTTTTGGAAGAAATAACATCTTCAGGAGCAATATGTGATTAGTTTCCCAGTTTCCTCCCACAGATATCTAATCAAAGTGAGCTGGCACTTACAATTTGGAATCTGCAAAGGATCGAACTAAACACTGGTCCTTTTTCACGGTGACGTCGTCATTGCAGCTCGGTGACACAACCTGGAGATTCAAAGAAAACATTCCTTTATCAACAACAACAACAACAAAAAAGCTGATCTTGAAAGGAAAGAAAGATAGACTGCAGGAAAACTGAGGAAAACTGCTGTTTTCTGATTCTTTTATTGTATTTTCAGCATTGGGTAAACAAACCTACTTCAATTTATACTACTAAGGCCAACAACAAAAAATTTCAAGAAGCAATTTACCCCAAACAATTGACTTGTTACATACAAGCCAAGAAAGTCTGAAATTTCATTTGAAAACTAATCTACTGAAGTCACTTGTTCAGACAAAATTTTTTAAAAGCTTCTGTTTAACAAGACACAAACCCACTTATTTTATACCAGCTTCTGATTTTTGGCGTTTAAACTGAGACTTAAGTTGGTTTTCTGGTTTGTTTTGTTTATTGAGGTGTGGATAATATAAACCACTGTGAAATCCAGCACATCCTTCCACAACAGTATGATCTCAAGGTCTAAATAAAGTGATAAAAATGCATTTGCAGTATTTAATAAAAATGCATTTTTATTACCACAAACAGAAGTTTGTTTTGCTCTAGATCATATACAAGCAGAAAATGTTAAGAGCAAAGAAATTACCTCCAAGAACTTAACCCACCAGTTAAGAACCATGTTAAATAAAAATCTGTCATCAATAAAGGAAGCTGAAGCTACAACCAGAACTGTACAACACCACATTTTAAAGTGAGGTTCATACAGGTGAGTAAGGCAGAGTCAGCTGTTCACCCTACATTACACTATGTCTGAAAATATCAAAGTTTTCTACAGAAAGCAACTTCTCATATGCACATATAAACTTTTCTGTGTGTATCAATAAGATGCAAAGTGTCTGCCTTTACAATACAAGTCTACTTGAACTTGGATTTATTTAATGTCTACTTATTATCAGCAGTGGGAATGAACAGCTGTATCATTTATTGACAGTCAAATAAAAATAAGCACCAACATCTGCTCCTAGCTGACCACTGGTACAAATGCAAGCACCAAAGAAATTACTATTTCATAAAACTGAAACGGGAAAAGGACAATTACCTTAAAAAAAAAAAAAATTAAAATCCCACAGCAATTAAAATTCATAAATCTAGATCCTCTTAAATTGCCTGGGAGTGCAAGTCCTAACATATTTTATTTTTAGAAGTATCATTACACACTGATGATTTTGTATGCAGTTCTAAAACACTTTAACGTCATGAAACTGTAACTTACACACAAATGTTAATCTCTGCTTTCCTACTCCTCACAGATACTGCAAAACACTTGTATTTTTAGCAAACATGGGAGTAGAGCTTAGCCTGACTACATTCACAGCTTTGCTGCAAAAGGAACTCACCAAGGCTGGGTACCAGTCTGCCTTCTCTGAATTACAAGTCACACTCACAACCTTGCCAAGCAATTCATCGTTGAGGCGCCTCTTATCTTCATCCTCTTCTTCACTGCTCTCTTCTTCCTTTTCATCTTCAGTACTGAATTATCAAAATGTATAATATTTTAAAGTTTGTCTGAAGTTACTACTTGAAAAGCAAAAAGGGCTTACAACAAGATTTTTCTTCCTATTTTGCTAAGCTTCAAAAGCAGTTATAATTTTAAGAGCTGAAATTGCTTGAAATACACTTAAATATTAAGTGCACTTAGTACGAGGAATTTTGTAGGAATTCTTTCCAAGTAGCAGTATTTTACAACAGCACCATGTTAGAATTGGAGACATGACTCAGGTTTTGGTTGTGCACAGACATGAAAAAAAGAAAAATGCTCTCTACCCCAAAAATTAAAAGAAGTATAAAGAAGGTGAAAAATCCTGCATTTCCTATTAAATGAAAGGAGAATAAATGTTCTTAAGGGTACTACAGGAAAAAACCCCTTCAGTTTCATAATACTGCCAGCATATGAACATGTCTATCAGCTGGGCACGAAGTTCAGGTGACAGAACATTCAGATCATTGCAGCTTCAATGGGACTGCTTCAGTTTTTGCAAAGGACACTAAAGGAAAAGGAGAACACTCAAAACTCACACAGGAAGAGAAGATCTTCTCCCTCTATTCGATTTCTTCCCAATAACTGGAGTTCCAAAGTGCTCTGGATTGGTTAGTGGCAGTTGATCAAGTGTCTACATGAAAAAGGGGAAAACAACAATGGTTTGCAATATCTTGTTATAAAAAAGGTAAGAATTAGCTATTCATTTCTAATTCCATGTCCACCATTGTCTTACCTCACTTTCTGCAAAGTGCCTTTCTCCCTTCAAGCATAATGAAGTTCGTCTCAAGGTCCTTTCATCACCGTCATCAAAAACTAGGGTGAAGCCAAGAAAACACATCAGCACAAGCTGATCAGATCCCAATCCCAAGTCTGATGTTGTCTCACAATCAAGAACATTCTCTAAAACATCACTTTCAAGTCTAATTTACTCACTCTGTAGTTCACAGGCAAAAGGAAAGTCAGTATTCAGGACTCAGTCTTGGAATAGATTTTCACACGGAGATTCAAGCCAGTACAAAGTAAGGCTTTGGATCCAAGAGTTTCAGAGTAATTATGATATTCTTCTTATCAATAAAACTGCACATTTCAAACCACAGCCCCAGCTGCACACCAGTTACTATTATCTAGCAATCTCTGGGGTTTGTTTGGTTTTGTGGGTTTTTTTTCCCCATCCCATACATTTGTTCTTTACTCACCACCATTTAATAAATATGGTACCTTTTACTTCTCCCCTTGCTATGAGCAATCCCACAAAAAGATCAATGAAAAGAAAAACAAGTTTCTGCTAAGTTTTTGCTACACTATCAATGCCATCTTATAAACAGATGAAGATACTGGAAACCTGCAATTCCAAGTCTGAGCCCTTCATAAGGAATATTCAGTACACATCCTGTTGTGTTATATCTCATGAATAGAAAGTTTCATCAATTTCCATCAATACACAGCAGAAGAAGGCTGGAATGCTATGAGGCTACTGCAAGCTTTGCCTGAGAAAGATCTACTGGTCAGTTTAGATAAAACCTCTTCATGAAAATTTCCTTGAAGAGAAGGAAAGCAAAGTTATCAATTCCCCCTGACTCCAAAGAGCAGAGCCCTGGTGGCTGCAGGCTGGAATCCCAGCAAGGTACAAGTTTATTTGTATGGGGTCAAAGTGCAGAACAGAACACTTCTCCATATTTAAACTACTTGAAACAGGCTTTGTGCACTAGTAGAAGAAAGTTTCAAGTGTTGTGCATAGCAGTATGGTAATTTTGGCATACTTATAAAATTAATTAAGATGGCTAAGATAAGCTTTAAGATTCCTCCATCTTCAGAGTAAATACTGCTGTGGTAGGCTCCATATGCTCCACCAAATTATCTTAATGGCTTAGAATACTTGTATACACAAAACAATTAACTTTTTCCCCTCCAAAAAACTCAAACTGCTGAATTTTCAGGAATAATCACTTTAGGGGACAAATGGCTGGTGATTGGCAACTGGTTTTTTTCAATCAAGTTACCCAACAGAACCTAATACTTGAACAACAGAACTAAACTGCTTCTTTTTATTTATTATCTCCAAAACTGAAAGCTCTACCCATTTATTTAAAGCTAGTCCAGTACAGGGATAAATCCAGTAAACTACCAGATGACATACACCATTTTTTCATCCTTAAAAGATAAAATGTTATAAATACTGAAGGTTAAGTAAAATACCCTCAGTAAAATACACTAAACTCAAATTAAGACACATAAGGAAATTATAACAATCAAAGAGTAATAATTTATACTGTGGATATGTACAAAGCACCTGCAACTGCCAGTGTAGCTGCAGAACTTGGAGCAAAACATCCTTGCAGAGTAACAGTGGAAAAGAAAATCATAAACAGAAAGATCTCCTTACCTACATAAGCGATCACTTTAGTAAGTTTCAATGGAGAAAGGATAGCACCATTTGTCATACAAAAATATCAATTATTTGAGTTACTAAGGTGAAGCCAAGTAAGGAGTCTCTCCAATTAATCATGATGCTTGAAGTATTTCATAATTGTAGCTACTTCAAACTTGCTTCTCCTCTAGGGAAAACACTTGACTGTGCCTTCCTGAAAGGGCAATCAGAAACTCACACTGATAAACTCAGCACCTTTAAAAATACAAGCCTTTTTTAAACTAAATAGGCCTTGTGGTTTCCATCTCACTTAAGAAAAATCTGCTATGCCAAAGTACTGTTCATATTTGTGTCACCCTGTGCATGACTCCTTAATGCTAGTCCTAGAGGATTTAAGGGAATGTCTTTCCAAGGCACAGTATCAAATATTAAGGATTCTGTAAATTTAAGCAGTAAGGCAGATGGCACAGTTTTTGGCTATGAGATATTTTGAAGCTGTGATAACAGTGGTGTCAGAAGAACATAATACACTTTAAGCTGCAAATTCATTCCTCTTTTTAATCTCATCCAGAAGTAAGTCTGTTTAACTCTAGCTAAAATGCCTAGAACTAACAATCAAACCAAAAACTTTTAGATTAGTGTTAAATAACTTCTATCAACTACTTCATTCCTTCAGGTTACTGCTACAACTCCAAATCCTCCAAAAGCAAAAGGAAGAATTTACTGGGCAGAGAGAGGACAGGAAACAGGAACAGAAGACAAGGAGACATCTCCCCATCCACACACACAGAGTGAAGTCATCAAAGGATGTGTTTACAGTGTCACAATTCTCATCTCTGAAGAGGAAATTACAGTCCTGCCTTTACAAAGAAACAAGAAAAAGCAGAAGCCCTTCAGGTCCTCCCATTGCTTAAATCTTGTGGTGTGCAGGGGCTTGCTGGGGCAACAGGGTGCAGCAGCTGCTTTCTGGGAAGGGAAGGATACAAACTAAGTGCCAGGGAACTGCTCTCTGCTGCTCAACAGTCAACAGAACATCAGGGGAAGGAAGGGAAGGAAAGCCACATTCCTGCTGGGCAGAGCCCTTTCTTCAAACAGCTCCTTAATGAGGAACACTGACAGAAGGGGAAAAGAGATGAGTAAGCAGCACAACCTGGAGGAACAGTCTCTGCCATAATGCTTGGTCTAGTCCCAAGAACTGAGTTCAATATGCTCCATACAGAGCATGCTGAAACAGTGGCAATAACATGGGAAATTTTCAGAATTTTGCTGCGTCTCGATCTTGTCTATGAGAATAGGAAAGAAACAGAATTGGGTTTTTTCTGTTTGTGAAAATCTACACAAGCCTAATCTAGGACAGAAAAATAAAAACAAACTTCCCAGCAGTGATCAATACAACACTTTGCAAGAATTTAAAAAAAAAAAAAATTGACTAAAAGTTCAGCACCTCAAAAAAGCACTAAAAAGTGTAACTTTAAACTCACTATTGATGAGCTGGTATTGTCCATTTCCTGTCTGTAGCAGATTCGTACATATCATTAGCAAAAAATCCACTAACTCTGTCTTCACAAAAAGGCTGTCTCAAGTTTGGTTTTCATGTATCAAAATATATAACATTAACAAGTCAACTAATCAAAATCATTTTTAGGAATTGTGAAGAAGCTTGTCACAAAATACTACAGATCAGTTTGACTACATCTTGTTTAGAAATTTAAATATAGCTATATTATAAGTAGATTTCAGAAAAAAAAAAAAAAAAAAAAGGCAGAAAAAGGAGAAGAGAGAAGAACTGTAGAGAGAACATCCTCATATCAGCTACGAGGTGACTCCCACAGAGCCACCAGCGTTACCAGCATGAGGCCGTTCTGTGACACACAAGTGCACAGGCAAAACAACCCTCAAGGCTGCATCTTGCAAACTTCAAATCCAACAAGTTGTGCTACTGCTGCTGCCCAAATGGAAAGATTAGATTCTACACTGCACTTCAAGGACACAATTTTGTCTCCTTTCCCAACCCATTAAGAAACTTTTAAGTCACCAAGACAATGAAATGAAATGAAATGAAATGAAAGTACATACCACAAATAAAAGCTGCTCCAGTCTCACTGTGCACACTGAATTTTTCTCACTGGCTGCCTGGCAAAGCAGCAGTTTATGAACTGTAAGAGATGCTGTTTATGAATATCTCAACTAATGTGTGCAGATTTTGCAGGTATTTGGGGCTGTGGAAACAACACAGAAAGTACCAAGAGCTGTGCAGTGCTTGTTGAATGGCCTTGCAGACAAGGGCTGTGCTACTGATTCATCACTGTGAAAGGACTTAAGAGCAAGTACTGCACTGTATGGTGCAACTGAGTGGCCACACAACTCAAATTTACTATTTTTTAAATGAGCCCAAGTCCCTCTTACAAAAATATATTTGAAATATCCCAAGAAACAGAGAAGTTTGAATGGCTTTTGAGACCACTCATAGAAAACTATCACATCACAGACAAAAGCCTGCTGCTTGAAACTGTTTTTTCTGAAATCTTAATCTTACAATTGTTACACATAAAGAAATTAGAGGAGGAAAAAAAAAAATCTATCTCCTTGCTTTTCCTTGAAAGTATTCGTACACAATTTTAAAATATTTTTAACACTCAGTTCACAGAGTAACATAGGTGGTTTTATAAGGAAGAGTTCAATCCAGTTGATTTGTAACATGGTTCTACTGTGAAAAATACTATTTTTCACTACAAAATCTTGCTCCTCTACACACCTGCTACCTAAACACGTGTAAACACAACACATAGTGCTGCTCTTTTTTTTTCTAGATTCTCCAGAGAGCAACCAACACAGCTATTGCACCATTTTTACATGTCACAGGTGCCCTTAAACAACATATCCCATGGAAGGGCTCTGGACAAACACGGAGTTTCCTCAAAATTCACACAAGCAAATTTTAAAGAGAAAAAGAACAAATTTATGATGGGTCATGGTGGAAGAGAACACCAGCCAAGTGGAGGCAAACACCAGTGGTTTTGGATTCCTGGGTGACACATGCACAGCCCAGAGATGATGCTTCTGCCACGTGGAACTCAACAGGATGCTGGAACTGGTTGAACCAGCCCTGCAGACATGACCAGTGCCTGGCACACAGCACAGGGCAGCTGCTGGTCAAGCTTTGAAGGGACAAACCAACAGCTCTGGCATGGATGGACTCAGCTGCCTGTGGGGGCACTGAGGGCCCCCATCAGCCTGGAATAAGAGTCACAGCTGTAGTGGACCCAAGGCCAAGCCTGTTTTTCCTCTTAGCATAACTAACTCCACAAGCATCAATAGAAAACTTCTTTTACAAACAGAAAAATGTGACTATAAATAGCTCCTATAAGCAACCCTGCTCCTGAAGTCCCAGGACATCAATGTTGGTTCATTTGCTAATAAATATCTTCAACATTATGAACAGGAATTTTCAAAATCCACAGGACATGCAAGATGACTAAAACCAAATCCTCAATTTCTGTGACCTCAGCACAGTAACGTGAAGTGATGCAGTTGGTGGCTGAGACTACCCTTCATTCCCAGAACAAGCAGCCAGGTCTCTAACTCCACTCAGCTCCCACTCAGCTCAGCATTTCCTGGAAACTGCCACCATGATTACAGGAGAGGAAGAAGCTACCAGCAGAGCTGAGGGGCTCACTGAGGTACCTCAGAAGTGTCTGAAAGGCTTAAGTCTCAAAAAGTAAGGCATCACATTCCCTTTCACTCTAAACAGTGCATAAAATCCTAATAACTGACAGTATAAAATCCTAATAACTGACAGTAAGGTCTGCTAGAAGCTGCAAAGACCTCCCACTGTTTCCCTCTCCTATTTCCTACTCATTTCAATGGAAACATTACTGAAAGTTAATACATGTTTTTTATTTCTTTCTTTAGAAATACTTTTCCATTATTCTACCCAGAAAAATACAAGGCTCAATATATTTGATCTGTTTCTGTTGTATCTTGTTTGAAGTTGTAGAAATTATTATATTATATATTAAAAAGAGACATAAGCACACACAGATTACTGACCTGAGTTTTGTTAAAGGAGAGATAACATGGGGCAATATAAACCAGGCCATTCTAACAGCAACTCCTGGATGCTTGCTCAAATGAAATCCTGTTTCTCACTTTTATATATATATATTACATCACTTCTAATTCTGTCCACAAGTGATACAAAATTTTTTTCTTCAAAGAACATCTACATAAATATTTCTGTTTTCTGAAATTCTGGTAATGCTTGTAAGACTCCAGGCAGAGTGTGAGAGAAGGAAAATACAACTATGCACTTTGTAAGGTGTGGTCTGGGTTGTGGTTTCTGTGTCAGTCATTTCAGACATTATTTCAGTATTTACCTGAAGCATTTTACAACTTAAGAGAGAATCAGGTGGAAGGTACACTCAGTAAACTGTAATTCAAACCTTGTTCAGCTAAAGTAGATCTGACAGACCATTTTAATTCTATGCAATTATCACCTAACAATATATTCAGCACTTCAAAAGCATCAATGCAGCACTTTGTAATTTATAAATTAAAGAAGTTCAGTTTAGATAACTGCACTCTAAAGACAAACATCATCAAATCACTGAATCACTTAGTAAAATCATCAGGTCCAACTGAGCTTTTTGTTATTTGTGAACCAAAGAACTTAAACCCCTATTAGTGTCACATCACTTTGGATTTGAGGAGTGCCTTGTGCAGTGACATTTCCCAGACACTTTTAAACTTCCACTGCAAACAGCTTTTGCTTCTTCACCTGCTTATACTGAAAAGCTGAATTTCAAAGGTGATTTCAGAAGTATTTCTAAATCGCAGCTAAAAAGTTCAATAGGCCTACATGGCTAGATTAACATCATTATCATATTAAAAGAAGTCAAAAAGTGATTCTGTTCAAGCTACAATAAAAAATAAAGCCTTGTTTATTCTGGGTACATGAACACCATTAATAGACAGGAGATACTGTTCAAATACACAAACTGATCATCACTGTGACTCTTGCATTGAAGTGGTGGCAAAGCAGCAAACTCAGCACTCGCACTGGTTCAATTTATTGATCAAAGCAAAGTTGTTTCAGGTGACTTTTCTCCTTTACATCCCTACATGAAACAGAGAACCTGATACGCAGAAGTGAACATGATCACTTCTAGACATGCAGGCAGTTTGTTTTGGTGCATTTTTCACACATCTGTACTCCATCCTCTGAGAATGTTCCCCTGTATATATTACTGGTTTCACTAGCCAGAGATCAGTTTGCTTTTAGATCGCTGGGAAAGATGTTAGATAACACAGAGAATAAATAGTAAGGGAAATGCACAAACTACTAAAATACAAGCTTTCCTTTGTGCTTTCCATTTCAAAATGTTGAGGAAGCCATCCTGTAAACCTGGAGTCTCGTTAAGGCATTTCCCCCTCAGCTCTTCAGCTGTGACTGCACCAGTCAGGAGGGCTGTGGAGCAGCACATTCACCAGCTATTAAAAAGCAACCAATTCAACTGTTTGCTTTACCAGCAACATTAATATACACCTCATATCAATCCAAAACGTTCTTCAAAGACACAATGGAAGCAGCAGGGCTTATTTTTCAAATGCCAATATTCCTGTACTCAACCTAAAACACTTTCTTAATTTAAACTGCTGAAGAATCATGATGCAAACTTGATGATCTGCTTACTCTGGTCAGTGTTACCTGCCCTTTCCACTCCAACAAGCAATCCACCACACAGAACTAACAGAAATGTTCCTAAGATCCAAACCCAACAATTACAACAATTCAGAGTTAAAGCACCATGCAACAGTTCTGCATGTTCATTTACCATAAGATTACTTACATCTCCCCTGAGCTCCAAATTCTTAAAAAATCCTAGCAGTCTTAACACATTTGCATATGGAAAAAAATTTATTTTCTCCATTCTGCCAGTCAAAGATATTATATAGTTTGGGGAAAGAAAATTAGAGTAGTTAATTAATCCATTGGTTCAAGTTTCTGAGGAACTGCACTTTAATAAATGTATGAAGTAAAAATCATGGCATGCATGATTTCTCTCTTGCATAATTGGGGAGAGTTCAACAAGTTGTTAAATATAAACAACAATCCATTAATACAGGGCAGAGCATTTATTCACACTTCAAATTTCCTGCTCATCAAGTAAAGATTTTTTGGCAGAAATGCACTGCTCAAAAAAAGGGGAAAAGAAAAAAAAAAAAAAAAGAAAAAAAGAAAACATGGACAAAATTCATCCCTGAACAAGGGATTTAAAGTTCACATGACAAATGTAAGAAGACAAACATCTTCTGCCCCAAATTCAAACAGAATTACCTGCAAGTGCTACTTGAAAACTGAAATAATTTAGGAGTTGTACAATTAAAATGCTAACTCATAAACCACAGAATTGTTAGTGCAAGACTGTGTTTCTTATCACTTCTGTAACAGAATGGTGAACCTCTGAAAAATCTATAAAGAGAAGTTAAAGGTCCAGTGTTCTACCTCAAGTATGTCAAATCACAGTACTAAACTAAGAAGATTTTAAATCTTCTGCACTTCAAAATAATCCTGCCTTCCCTCCCTGACCTGACAGCCACTACAATTTTACAGCAAAGTTATAATCCTGAAGAAAAAGGCAAAGAACAAGGCTTTGCCAACCAGCTTAGAGTTAAAGCCCTCACTAACAATAATAATCATAAAGTGATAAATCCTTCCAAATTATCTGCAGAGCTTTATCCTGATCCCACCAAAGACAACATAACCTCACCTACTGCTAAGGAAATGCTGAATTACTGAAAATAGCTTATTTAAATCTTAAAAAGGGGTTAATGAACCAAAATAATTAAGAGTTCATGGGACAGAGGACTACTCAAGAGAGGATGGAAGAATATGAAGTAAAGCTGAATACATTTGGTACCCAAGGCAGCTAATGAGAAACACAGAGGTTAAATTTACAAGTACTAATCTCCAAAGCAATGCCCAAGAGCAGCATGTACAGGACAATTAACAGGAGCATGTTCCTTCTAGGCAACTATTAGGGAATAGAAGGCTCCACTGCTGTAAGAAAGTTGTGCTTGCAAAGCTCTCTGATTCAAATACTGTCCTTTTATATTTGCTTATCTACGATTACTTGAATGTTCTGAGTTTTGTCATTCTGTTCTTAAAGCTGTCTCAGAGAAACCTGGACATCAGAATTATTGAAAATAAGGAAATTTGTCTTACAATGAATTCTTGTTCAACACTGACATTTTGCTGACCCTGCATTCTGAACTTTCTATTTCAATAGCTGAACACCACATGAGCCTCCAACAAGAGGAGAAAAGTAGTTTTCTATTTCACTTTAGATCATTATTTGAAAATTTTACTAATGGAAAGAGCTATGCACATTACAAATTAATGTCTCCTCTTTTCTTTTTCCTGTGTGGTATTTTGATTCTTTTCTTAAAAAGAAACATTGTCTTCTGTTGATACTATCCATGTTTTCCTTGTGTACAAGCTTACATACAGTGCAAGGAGGCTCATGTATTTCAGTCATTCATTTCATGCCTCAGGTTTTTAGCTGGAAGAATGATTTTATAAGGTTTATGTCTTAAAATCTGCAAAAATTATTCTGAATTTCACTGAGTGCAACCGCTATCATTACAGGAACATTATGTCAAATAAAACTTGAATATTCAGCCCTGCAATTACCTGTGCAAAAGACTCCCTGAACATCAATTAATAATTATCCTACTTGAAATGGAAAAGGAATCAAAATGTGAATGACTTTAAAAAAAGTCTCCTCCAAAAACTATCTCAGATCATGCAACACAAGATGTAATTACTGGCATTGTGACCTATAATTTGAAATATATTGTTCAACAACCCATAAATGAAATGGCCACTCACCTACAGTGTACCAACTGGCATCTGTCAGCTTGCTGATAACTGCTTCCTGAAAAGATCCATCGGGCATTTTGGTTTCAACCATTGCTCCAACCTGCAACAAGGAGCAGCTCAAGGTTACCTGAAGCCCACACTCAGAAAATTGAGAAAAACACAAAAATTCTCCCAGCAAGTCAGATTTACTTTTGAAGACTCAGTTTAGCTAAATGCTGCTTTGCAAGTTTATTTACTGTGCAGGTAAGAACAAAGGTCCTTCAGGAAAGCTGAACTGCAAGTAGACACAAAATCACTGAGAAACTCAGAACATCTAAATTCAGCATTTCATAATCTCAAGAAATAAAAGGCCAACAGAAAACAAATATCCCAAATCATTAATTCATTAGTGATTATTATTCAATTACTACCATTTCTTATACTTTCAACACAATTCTATTGTCAGTTAGATCAGAATTTCAGCAGCAGCATTGGTGTTCCTGCAGGAGCAACACAGAAAACACAAATACAAGCAAGATGACCTTCTCTGGAAAACTCTATTTGCATTCAGTGTTTGTAACACAACTCTGCATTTTAGCACACAACTGTTACACAGAATAAAAATACAAACAAACACCTTTTTATATAAAATACATTAACTATTCTAAAACATGAGTAATTGTATTTACTCTTGTCTTATGGGCTTGAACATGGCTCAACACTCAAGTTATTAATTACTTCTGAGAAGTTTCAACATTTCATTATTTATAAGAAGACACAAAAATCCCTGTGCAGGCAAAACTGTGTATCAAGTACACCACACAAAGAAGCAAAAACAGCTACAAAAACTAAGACTAATTCCTCAGAACCCATTTCATCTAAAGTGATGAGCCTCCTTCTGCTGATTTCAATCCTGAAGAACAGGGGCCCATGCAAACAACATCAAAATTCAAGAGGTTTAAAAATGTATGTGAGTACCAAAGGAAGGCATGCAATATACATACTCTTAGAGGTCCTTTGACTTGGTCATCTTGCACTAACTGAGTTGAGTTATCCCCCTTCAAGACCACCTGAAAGATATTCATGAACTTTTTAATACACATCTGATTTCTTAATAGCACACAAAAACCCACAAGAAAATGTACTTATGTATCTATATATATATAAAGACCTTATTATCCACATTAAGATTATCAATTAGATTCAAATGTTACTCAACAGAAAACTCTTGGCATGGCCAGTTTTACTGAAGGGAAGCCCCAAGTATCACATTTAACTTTTAATCTGAAACATCATAATGAAAGAACAGGACAAATCGAACACCAGTCATTCCAAAGCAAAGAAAATACAATTTTAGGTGAGTTTAGAATTTGACACAATCCAGAGCAAATCTGGAATTGGGCTTCCAGATGAGATTAGCAATGTTTTTCCTTCTCTCTGATTCAACTGTAGCATTTCACTGACAACACTTTAAATACTAAACAACAACCAAAGTAAAAGCCTCTCTTTATTAAAAATGTACCAAAAAATCACCAAACTGGCCATCATAACAGCATTTCTGCTGCCCTGAGCAAGTTTTTATAGACAAGATGTGGAACACTACCAATGTGATGAAAGTAAGGATCAATTACAGTGTAAGTAAACTCTACTTCTCCCTTTAAAATCCTACATTCTAGAAGGGAACTGTGAAGAAACAGAGTGAACATCAGCCTATGTAGTTTAATTTTCAAAAATCCGAAATTTCTGTTTGTTTTCAGGAACCAAAAGTTCCAGGAGCTTGCTTTGATAATGATGACCAGTTTTCTGGCTCCCCCAATTATCCTCAGCACAGACTACACTGTAGCTGTATTTATAAACACAACAGCAGTGGCATGCCAAAACAGCATCAGTATTAACACACATTCAGGTTAAAAATGCACTTTAGGCTGCTATAAAATTTAAAATAAAAACTGCAGAGGGATGAATACAGGTTGTCCTGCTGCCCAGGAAAAGGCTATTGGATGTTTTGGACTTTTTGCACTCTTGGCAAGTGTGCCAGGGTGTGCCTACACACTCTTAATTACAGTATCAGGCTTAGCTTGTTAAAACTTCCATTGTTATAATATAATTGAGAGCCAGCGACAGGAATTTCCACCAAGTGACAGCAGCCTCGTGTAATTCCAAATCTTATTGTGGAGTAATAAAGCATCTGATTCTAATGAGAAAATGAAACTCCTACCTATTAACAGGCTAAATACTCTACCAGACCAAAGATGCAGACAAAATCAAGCTTGTCAGACCTGCACACTGCTTCCTACAGAGCTTCTCATTAACACAGATTTCAAAGAACACCACAAGTTTCCCTAAGTACTCATTAAGAACAAGCAGAAGACTCCAGTATCTGAATTACATTTTCTTCTATTGATGAAAAGCACTCTGATAAAGTGATATTATCTATATATGTAACTGAAGAGGCTGATGGCTTGTTCTACTTGATCTAAGCACTGAAGCACACAAAAGCTTGGATGTATAGTTACAAAAAGCAGCTTTCACCTCAATTGGTTGGGGATTTTGGGTCACTAATGCCTTATTTACTATCTTGGAGAGCAGACACTAAAGTAGGAAGTGGGAAAACTTTGACAAGACGAGGAAGAACAACAACTTCTATATTTACTTTCGATTTTAGCTTGCATTTTAAAATGTTTTATTCTTATTCTCACATAGTGGCATTTACAACAGTATTACAACACCAAAATGACAACTTTGTCTCATGGTTGTTTTGGCAAAAGCTCTGTAAATGTGAATGAATACTATCCATGCACAGAAATTCAGCTACAAGCTAGGGCATGCTGCTTTACAAGCTGCATCAAGATGCTCAAAACTTAAGTATTACCCTGGGCATTGCTAAAACCTGGCCTAAGAAACAAATTATTGCCATCTCTCTTGCTGCTGACTTATTTTCGCATTGCTTTTTCAGTTCCAAACTACAAAAGTGAGAGTGTCAGTTGGTATGAAATGGAACTTTTGCTTCTGAAGAGGTTGCTCTTATTCCTTATTATTCATGTAAAGCCATAATCCTGCATTTGTGCCATCAAAACTTATTGCTGGGAAACTGATGCATTTGAAAGCAGAAGAAAAATGCAGTCAAGAATAAAGGAGCAAGAAAGCTCATTTTTGTTCCAGTACACACTAAAAAATACAATAAAAAACAATATTTCCCCCCAAACTAAAGCAAAAAAAAAAATTAAAATACCATGGTCCAAAACAAACAACAAAACATGAAAAAAAACCCATTTAAGTGCTGTTTAAAATTCGTACAGTGAAGCAATGAACGTTTTCTAATCTTCAGGAGCAGGATCTCCTGTGACAGCCCTTTCAGCACAACGCTTTACCAAAATCAGCAGCAGCCTCAGCACACTCACCTTGACTTTCACAAGCCTTTTCACCGTCTTGATCTTTGCCTCACAGAAGGCACCACGGTACTTGGCACTGACATCAGTCCCCACTGTCAGGTAGGCAGGCTCATCTGCTGCCTGGAGGGAAACAAAAACAAAAAAAAAAAAACAAACTTTAGCTCTTCTTTATAGTCACAGCTGCAGCGTTATCTATTTCATTTTACACTTAGAGTTTTAAACCTGTTGAATTTAATTGATAAACAGTGTCTGTCCTCGAGATTGCCATCAGAGAGTTCTTCAAAAGGAGAAAAAAAAAACAAACCAACAAGTTACAGGAAGCTTTGGGTTGTCACTGATGTTGACACACCCCTCCTGTCAATTCATTGTCAGCCTCTCCCAGAAATGTTTTTAAGAGTATTCATTGATACTTAGGACATCTGCTTATAAAAAAGGCAACAAAGTAAAGGCGTGATTATTAATTGCAGTAGTTTCTATACAAAAAGAAAACATTTCAACTGCAAAAAGGCATAATAACAGACAGCTGTATTTTTTTTCAGCTATAAGCAATCCAATGGCACAGATTATTTAAAACATTTGAGATTGGTGTCATCCCAACACTTACAATTAAGTCTATAACATTCTATATATAGGATTTCTTTCCTGGTGACTAAAAGGAGACCTCTAGAGAAATCTGTTGCAATCTTTCAAACAGCTATTAACAAGTATTTTTCTTTCCTGGAATGCCTTTATCACAACTTAATTGCCTGTGTATTTTTAAAGAGAAATATTCATCACGTTTTCCTTAACATGGACTTTAATACTCAACATTTCACTTTACTGTGCTCATTGCAACTGATAAACAAGGACGAAATTACCACACTGAAAGGACAGGAAACGGACAGAATCTAAAATAAAATAGGATATGTATGGGTTGGGGTTTTTTTTAACTCGATATTTCATTCAACTCTGAAGGGAAAAGGAAAAGTTTTGTAAATTATACTGCAATTGTTGAGTCTTTGTACTGAGCAAACCGGCAACAGCAAAGGCGGGACAAAAGCAGTGGTTTTGCAAACTTGCCATAGCAGCTGCTGATACAGGAAGCGTTTAAGGACGGGAGCCCGAAGGACAACAACAACAACTCTGAGGCGATGAGGATGTTCCGAGCGCTCCTACACGGCGGTGAGAGCTTTAAATCACCTGCACCTCGCCGGGGAGCAGGAACAGCGCTCACAGCACGCACCGAACCCCGCGTTCTCCCACTGCTGCCGTGCCCAGACGGAACGCGATTAAAAATGCAATCTCCAGAGCGGCGGGCGAACGGGGCGGCGATCCCCGCTCCCGCCGGAGCCGCCTACCTTCATCCTTAAGGGTTATGTGAGCGATTCCAGCTCCAGGACTTCTCCTCGCACGGGAAACACTGCAAAACAAGAGCGGGGGAGGCTGAGGGCTGAGCGCGGGGCTCCCCGCGAGGGGCGGCGGGGGGAGCCCGGGGAAGGCGGAGGGAGGGACGGAGGGAAGGAGCCGCCGCCCGTCCCGGCCGCGCCGAGGGAGCGCGGCCGCCGCTTCCCGCCGGGCGGCCCCGCGCTCGGTGTGTGTCACGTCGCCATTTGCTCCGCGGGGCTCAGGGGCCGCCGCCCCCCACCCGCCCCGGCCCCCTCTCAACTTTCCGCGGCCCCAGCGGGCCCCCCTCCTCCTGCCGGACTTGTGCCTCCCGCCCCCCGGGGCAGCGCCGCAGCCCCCCGGCCCAGCGAGCGCAGGGGCCGATCCCGGGGATACCGGGACAGAGTTGGGGGGTCCCGGTCCCGGGGGTCCCGGGCCGTGAGGGGGGCGGCGCGCGCGCCCGTGCGCTCCCCCAGGGCGGGGGAGGGGTGGCGGGGGGGGGGGGGGGGGGGGGGGGGGGGGGGGGGGGGTTTAAAGCGCAGCTCCCGGAGCCGCTCCGCGTCCCCTCCCCCGGGACGGCGGCGCGGCAGCCGCAACTCCGCCACCGCCGCCTCCTCTTCCTCTTGTCTCTTCCCCCTCCTTCTCTTCCTCCTCCTCCTCCTCGCGCTTCCCTTCCTACCTGCGAACTCCTCGTTCCGCAGCCCCCGCGCCGCCCGGGCCCCTCCGCAGACGGCGGCGGCCCCGGCTGAGCGCGGCCCCCGCGCCGCCGCCGGCGCC